>JAJJWW010000576.1:0-237296 GCA_023531295.1 Papaver armeniacum
AGCAATAAGAATTGCGTAAAACGGCGCGGTCATTCAAGCATTTAGTCGAGCACTGGGGACATGCGATCTGCAATGTGGGAGTGGATAGAACTCTGCAGAATTTAGTACCTTTCACAAGCCTCCTTCCTCGCACATTTGAGATATGCGACAAACACCCATTCTCCTGCAATCACATTTGAGACTCACAAACATTCATTAATTTCATTCCGTTCATCACCGACTCAACGGAAGCAAACACTTTCTTGGTGACTTCTCTCGAAACGAGTTCTGTCTAACATTCACAAACTCAAGTTCGAGCAAAACCCATCTTCGATTTCTTCTCAAACTCATGAATCATCTCCTCCGTTTACCCGGGGAATCAATGGCAGCAACACCGATTTTCCTTCCCGTATTTCCGTTCATAAACAAAACTTAAGCTTACTTATCGCATCACTGCTCCATGTTAACTCCTACAGCCCATATTGACCAAAGCACGAACTATTGTGGCCATGGTTAGCGGCAAAAAGAACTTGGTGCGGAGGCATCTTCTCGGCTCATGGAGAAGGAAATAATTGTGTGATGATCGATGAGATCTGCACTTTATAAAGGAGGAGATGCCCCTTAACGAACTTGATCTGTCTTTAGTGAACTGAGATGGTCGCCCCTTATCCTCGGCCGAGCTCCCATTAGCACTTGCCTATGAAATATCAGTTGCACCTTTTGCCCTGTTTCTTCTTCTTTTGCTTCAAACGACTCCAAAGTACCTAACAAACTCAAATTCACACATAAGATACATAATTTACATGAAAACTCGCAAAGAAAGCATAAATACTAGATATAAAATTAGGTGTTTATCACACCTATCAAATTCCCCCCACACTTAGACTTTGCTAGTCTCGAGCAAATCAAACAAAAATAATTCTAAAAGATACATACAACTCCGTCTCGTCGAGGCTACGGTCACTTTAAGCATAAATAACAAGCCTTTGAACCCTAGGTGTCCCTAGTGGACGAGTTTTAGTCTCGTGAAGGTTTACAAGAGGTATGCCTACAAAACCTATATTTCCAACTCCGTCTATTTGTGACAAATCAATGAACGAATCCAAAATGACTACAGAGGAGGTACCTTGTATAAATTCGGTTCATATATAAATAAATAAAGCTCTAATTAGATAGTCGAACAAACCACAATACTCGGAAACTAACAAACCACAATCACAATGAAAAGATTAAGAAGATGGATATAGATGTAGATGTTGCGAATGCTCACAAGTGATCGATGTTTCCCATATATCCGTCTCCAAGGTCACTACCAAGATGAACCTATGCATCCTATTGGATTGAGCTACTGCGGTCAATTCTAATGTCAACACACCGGCATATACAAGGGAACCAAATTGGTCAACAAACTTATTTCTACATCAACTCACCGGCATATACAAGGGAACCAGGAGTGACTTTATTCACCAAATATAATACTTTCTTTTCTTTTTCTTTCTTTTTCACTTTTTTTTTTTTTTTTTTTTTTTTTTATTTATTTATTTATTTATTTATTTTATTTTTTTTGACAGCATGATTCGATCTTTTGGATCCAAGCGCATGCTTCTTGTCAGCAAGTACGTGATAGTTGCCTTGGATCCCGCATTCCACGCTTGTTTAGGCGACGGAGACAGGGACTACGTTTCACACATACTGCTATTCCCAAGTGTCATTCTTTATTCCGTTTGGTCTAATTTGGTCGGTCTCTTCTTTTTCTCTTTCTTTTTTTTCTTCTTTTTCTAGCAACTCAATCACTCTATTTCATCCTAGCAAGTAATAACACGTCGATGTTTAGTGACCCACCAAAGCACTTAGAGAACAATAGATAAATATGGAAAGTAAAATAAAAATAGAATGCGATATGGTGATATTCCGAGATATGGTAACGACTATCATGTTATTTGTGATTCCCGAGCTATGTTCGTTCTTGTTAATTAATGGGTTCTCGACTCCTGCGCAATCAAAATGATTCCATCCACTAATGGTGTCATCCTAAAGGCACAAGTTTCTAGATTTCGGAGTTCAAAAGCACAAATTTTTCTTGGTTTTTTTTTCTTTCTATTTTTCTGATTTTTTTTTTTTTTTTTAAAAGGCATAAAACAAACTAAAACAAACTATACAAACATATAAATGCTCCCCCACACTTAAACTTTACATTGTCCTCAATGTAAAATTGAATCGTCCAAAGAAAGTTCAAGGTGGGAAATTCAGCAAACGAAATGCAAAAAACCAAGAAAATAAAGATAAAATGCTTAAAAATAAAAAGATAAAGGGAAAGATACAAAACCGGTGGGTTGCCTCCCACTTAGCGCTTGGTTTAACGTCACACCCGACATTCGGCTCCAATTACTCCTCCAGAGGGAGTGGATCACTCAATGTGATCATATCCGATTCTCCGTCACAAACTGCTTATAGTATGGTTTCAAGCGATGGCCGTTAACCTTGAAATCAGCCCACATTTTTGGGACTAGTTATCTCAATTTGCACCATGCGCAAACACATTAGTAACAACAAATGGTCCAACCCATCCGGACCTAAGTTTACAGGAAACAATTTAAGACGAGAATGGAATAAAAGTACTTTACGCAATATTTCAAAACTCTTTCGGGAAATCATTTTATCATGGAAAGACTTGGTCTTTTCTTTATAAATGCGTGAACTTTCATATGCATCATTTCGTATCTCTTCTAACTCATTGAGCTGAAGTTTCCTATGTTCACCACCGCATCTAATTCCATATTACATACCTTGATAGCCCAATAAGCTTTGTGTTCAAGTTCGACGGGAAGATGGCAAGGTTTACCATAGACAAGCCTAAAAGGAGATATACCGATAGGTGTCTTGTAAGTCTGTCCTATACGCCCACAAAGCGTCATTGAGTCTATAACTCCAATCTTTCCTTGTAACATTCACCGTCTTCTCTAAGATGGACTTAATCTCCGGTTGGAAATTTCACTTGTCCACTCGTTTGTGGATGGTACGGTGTGCCAACTTTATGAGAAATGTTATACTTCTTTAGAAGAGCGTGAAAGGATCTCTTGAAGTGCGAACCTCCATCACTAATCACCACTCGAGGTGTTCCAAACCTAGAAAAGATATGTTCCTTCACAAACTCACAAACAATATGAGAATCATTGGTAGTGGGTGGCTTTATCTTCCACCCACTTAGAAACATAATCTACAGCAAGAAGTATAAAAAATTTCCCATTGGAATTCACAAAAGGCCCCATAAAATCGATACCCCAAACATCAAAAATCTCAACAACGAGAATTGGTGTTTGCGGCATTTGGTTTCTAGCACCAAGGTTGCCTGTCCTTTGACACCTATCACAAGCCTTACAACATAGATATGCATCCTTAAACAATGTAGGCCAATAAAAACCACTTTCGAGAACCTTGAGGGCTGTCCTCTTGGCTCCGAAAATGGCCACCACAAGCATATGAGTGACAAAAATTCAGAATTGATTGGAACTCGGATTCGAGTACGCACTGCGGATCATTTGATCGGAGCAATGCTTCCACAAATAAGGTTCATCCCATATATATTGCTTAGCAATCTTCTTGAGCTTGTGTTTTTGGAATGTAGACATGGAACTAGGTACTTGTCCCGTCACCAAGAAGTTAACAATATCAGCGTACCATGGAGTTGTGCCACCAACCGCAAAGAGTTGCTCATCCGGGAAGCTATCATGCAAAGGAATCGCTTCTTCGGACACAACCAATCTGCTTAAATGATCCGCTACAAGTATTCTCACTACCCTTCTTGTCCTTGATTTGCAAGTTGAACTCTTGAAGAAGAAGAATCCACCTTATGAGCCTTGGCTTAGCATCCTTCTTTGTTAGCAAGTACCGAAGTGCGGCATGGTCAGAGAAAACAACCACCTTTGTACCCACTAAATAAGATCTAAACTTCTCGAGTGCAAACACTATGGCCAAAAGCTCCTATTTAGTGGAGTAGTTGATTTGTGCTCCGTTGAGAGTTCTAGAGCATAATAAATGGCATATGGAACTTTGCCATCTCGCTGTCCCAACACGGCTCCAACGGCATAATCACTTGCATCGCACATCAACTCAAATGGCTTGCTCGGTCCGGTGGTTTGATGATTGGTGCGGTAGTCAACAACTCTTTCAAGGTGTCGAAAGCTTCCTTGCATTCCTTGTCACAATCAAAGGCCACATCTTTTTGCAAGAGTCTACACGGGGCATTGCAATCTTGGAGAAATCCTTGATGAATCTCCTATAAAACCTCGCATGACCAAGAAAAGAGCGAACCTCCCTCACATTTGTGGGGTATTGTAAGTTCGAATCAAATCTATCTTAGCCTTGTCAACTTCTAACCCCTTAGAGGATACAACATGACCTAGCACAATCCCATGATTGACCATAAAGTGACATTTTTCCCAATTAAGCACAAGATTAGTTTCTACGCATCGTTTAAGAATAAGTGCAAGGTTATCTAAGCATTTGTCAAAAGAATCACCATACACGCCTGAAATCATCCATAAACACTTCTATGATGCTTTCCACATAATCCGAGAATATACTTACCATACAACGTTGAAAAGTGGCTGGTGCATTGCACAAGCCAAATGGCATACGTCTATACGCAAAAGTGCCAAAAGGGCAAGTAAACGTCGTCTTTTCTTGATCTTCGGGAGCTATTACAACTGTTATAACCTGAAAAACCATCAAGGAAGCGAAAAAAGCATGTCTAGCCAACCTTTCAAGCATTTGATCAATGAATGGTAAGGAAAATGGTCCTTTCGGGTGGTAGAGTTGAGCTTTCGGTAATCAATGCACACTCTCCAACCGGTCTGGATTCTAGTTGGAACCAAGTCATTATCTTCGTTTTTCACCACCGTGATTCCGGACTTCTTTGGAACGACTTGAATCGGGCTCACCCATTTGCTATCGGATATGGGATAGATCACCCTACTTCCAACAATTTGTGGATTTCCTTCTTGACTACTTCCATCATCGGAGGGTTCAAGCGGCGTTGAGCTTCTCTTGTTGGTTTTGCCCTCCTCAAGAAGTATCAGGTGCATACATGTGGAAGGACTGATTCCTTTGATATCGGCAATAGTCCACCCAATGGCAGAACTTGTACTCTCTTAGCACTCGAACAAGCTTCTCCTCTTGCACCTTGGTAAGGTTGTTGGCAATGATCATAGGTAACTCTTCCTTGTCACCTAAATACACGTATTTAAGGTGATCCTAAGAGGTTTCAACTCAAGAATAGGTGCACGCGCACGATCGACGGTAAAAGTTTCTCATTAGTAAGCGGCAAAGAAACATAAGACACATTATATTTTGGTGGAACTTCTTGTAATGAGTTAAGAGATAAAACAGCCTCTTTAAGCTCATCACAAATAGACAATTCACTTTCAATGTCTTTGTATTTTCCATAACCTAAACCTTCCACTATGGTGTTTTCTAAAGCATCTTCACCATTCAATTCAAAAATCTGTTGAGCTAGAGAATCAATAATATCAATTGAAAAACAGAATGCACATCACTAGGATATCTCATAGCCTCAAAGATATTGAAACTTATGACTTCGTCATCAAATTCCATAGTTAAGGCGCCTTTAAAAACATCTATTTTTGTTCTAGCGGTTCTCATGAACGGTCTACCCAATGACAAGGGAGTAGGCGATGGTGAATCTTCATCCATCATGTCAAGAACATAGAAATCAGCTGGAAATATGAGTTGATTAACCGCACCAAAACATCTTCAATAACCCCTTTCGGGTAAGAATTAGACCTATCGGCAAGTTGTATAACAATACCGGTATTCTTAAGAGGTCCAAGATTCAATGATTCATAAACGGAGGCAGGCATAACATTAATGGATGCTCCTAAATCTAACATAGCACGTTCAAACCCCGATTTTACCAATAGTACATGGTATGGTGAAACTACCGGGGTCTTTCAACTTAGGTGGAGTTTCTTTTGAAGATATGCCGAAGCATTCTCCCCCACACTCATTACCTCGTTACGGTCAATTTGTGCTTGTTAGTGCACAATTCCTTCAAGAACTTTGCCCAACGTGGAACTTGCCTTATCGCCTCAATGAGTGGAATGTTCACTTCAATCTTCTTAAAGATTTCCAAAAGCTCTTGGTACAATGTCTCCTTGTTCGACTTTGCAAACCTGCTAGGAAAAGGCGGAGAAGTAACATAAGTAGAAACATGAGTTTTAGAGTTAGAATTTGTTACCGGGTTAGCCTTTTTAGGGACTGTTTCACCCTCTTCTTTCTCCAAATCAGGTTCATGGGACACCGGTGATGTTTCCGGTTGTCTACTTGCTTCCCACTTCGTAACTCAATAGCATTGGCATTCTCCTTGTGATTTATTGGTTGCGAAGGAAGTTTACCTCTCGCTTGTGCTTCCAATTTGCTCACGGCATTAGCTAATTGACCCATTTGTGTTCGGATGTCCTTCATATCCATTCTTTGTCTTTTGCTTATCTTGCACCATTGTGTTGAGAATGAGATTCAACTTGTCATCTATACTCGTGCCTTGAGTTTCTTGTGGTGGTCTTTGCATGAATTGATATCCTCCTTGTTGATTGAAAGTAGGATTTGCAGCAGCTTGCTTGTTTGCATAGCTGAAATTCGGATGATCACGCCAACTTTGGGTTGTATGTGTTGGAGTACGGATCGTACCTTGGCCTTTGCTTGATTTTGGTACATAGCACTTGCTTGCTCAACATCTTCGGTATATGATGATGGTATGACAGCTGCAGCTATTTGAGTCATCATTCTCTCCATGTTGCCCATCCTTTGTTCCATGTGTGAAGAATTGCCAACTTCATTCACCTTCCTTCTTGTTGATTCATCTCGAGTGTAGAATTGTTGAGTGTTCGCAGCCATATTTTCCAACAAATTTGTAGCTTCCGCAATGGTCTTGTTGGTAAGTGCACCACCACTTGCAGCGTCGATCAAATTTCTATCATTAGAAAGCAACCCCTCGTAGAAATATTGAATCACAAGTTGATCACTGATTTGGTGGTGTGGACAACTAGCTAAAAGCTTCTTGTAGCGCTCCCAATACTCATGGAGAGTCTCTCCCGATACTTGCCTAATACCACAAATCTCCTTGCGAATCACAACTGCTTTTGATCCGGAAAATACTTCTCAAGGAACAATTTCTTCATCCCATTCCATGTGGTTATGCTTCCAATGGTAAGCAAAAGAACCACTCTCCCAAAGATATCTAAAAAGAGAAAGGAAAAGCTGTCATCATAGCCATATCTCGCATCTGCAGTTGCTTGCTTCATACTAGTCACAACATGATGGAATTGTTGCAAGTGACGATTAGGATCTTCTCCCGCTAAACCTCTCGAATTTGGGCAGCAAGTTAATCAATTGCGGTTTCAACTCAATGGTTCCATTGTTGAATACATAGAGGCTGGCGATCTAGGTTTGGAGAAGTGAGCTCCTTGAGTGTTCTTGGAGCGGTGGTCGACCTCCCATTGTGTTGTCTTCCTCTTCGTCCGAGTCCGAAAATTCACTTGGTGTAGAACTTTGAGGAAGTGGGGTGTTGACTGCTCGAATGAAATCCTTAAGTAAAGTGCCTGAACGAAGACGTATACCAATTGGACTTGGTCTACCCTCTCCACGCATTCACCGAAGAAATAGTACCGAAAATCGATTCTAAGAGGTTGAATAAGTAAATAGAAATTGAAAATAAAAGCAAAAGTAACAACTAAGAATAAAAATAACAACTAAACTTGCCACTGCCTCCCCCTATAGCGGCGCCAATTTTGACGAGGTGTCAATCTCGCAAAATAAATTTCTCTACTTCTCTTTAACTAGCAAGTAGTATAATGTAAGTAGGATCGTCCCAAGGGAGGTATGAAGTTCAAGTTGTTATGCAAATACTCTTAGCAAAGATGATTTTGTTGTAGAAATTTGAAAATTGTAAAATGTATTCAAATATGAGATGTAATTGATTAAAGGTTCATTCTAGACCACGGAATACAAACCAAATTGATAGATAGCTATATTCTTCACATTATCATGTTACTAACAACCCTAGAATAATTAGTACGCTCAACTATTCCGTTACTATCTCCTAACTCACCGGATACGGAAGCGCTCGACTACGGTTCCTACTTGCCAAGTTTCCTAGAGGTACGCTTTTACTAGGTTTGACTTGAACAAGTGCTCTAAGTTCTGTGAGATAAGGTTGCTTCTAGTGATGAACTCAAAAGCATGAATCACCTACTAGTGTTGATTTCTACATATGGGTACTTAACAAAGTCCCATCATCAATACCCACATATTACTACTTGTGTTTATCTTCTCTAGACAATTACGGGTCGAAGAAAATCTAAACTAGCAAATAGATTAAGAATTAATGATTCAATTTCGAACTTAAACCCTTAACAAATAATCCATAGACAATATTAGCATGGTAGAAATCAATCAATAACATTAATGAATGCAAGAGAACAAGTTTTTCATATCAAATATAGATTCATATTTCGGGCTTCGAAATCGCCCTTAATCAAAGAGAGTTTTAGTTACTCATAATATTGGAGTTCATCATCAAATAATAATGGAAATAAAGTAAAGAAGATGAAAATATTAAATGAAAGCAAACCCTAGCTCCGGCTCTCTGCAAAACTCCAAGAAGAATACGTGATCTTAAAGTTGTAGAAGTTTCCCTTTTTGTAGCCCTTTTCTCCTTCCAAAACTAGGTCAAATCCCCAAAAGTCCAAGCCCAATATATCCACCAAGCCCACACAAGAGAAACCCATGTAGTAAATACGCCCCAAAACGTGTCGCCGGAAAAACGGGATAAATGCGGGAAGTTGGCCGGAATTGTGCCTAAAGGTATCTCAAGGTGACCTAAGCAAAGTCCACTCGGTCACCGGTTGAATCGATCAACCGAGTTGACTCGATCAGCTCGGTCAAACCTAGCCGAGTCACCGGAGTCAACGACTTAGTTGAGTTGAATTAGTCGAGGCAAGCCAATTGCACTAGCCAAGATGGATGGTCTCATGCAATTCGATCCACGACCAAGATGGTTGTGTATGATTAACGACTTACGGCCAAGAGGGTGGCATCTGCTTTTGCACCAACTCAGCTTCTAGTTCAAGTTAACGCCTCCTCCTGCCACTCTGCAATCGCCTCCGTCGAATCGATTGACCGCACCGAGACCCGATGGTCAATTTCGGTAGCATTGTCGCATCACTTCAATATTTCGTGCCTCGAATCTCCACCATCGCCTACACATATCTTTATCACAGTCTGCTGAATCGCAACTTTTCATTCCACTAAAGACAACCTCGGCCATACGCCATGACAAGCACCACGACTGGCCGTAAGTCAGCAACGGTGCAGCATCCAAAGACTCCGGTTTCCGCACCGCACTGAAATACACAGCAATGAAGCACCACGACCTCGCACTGCAATGGCTCAGTATAAGCATTTCCTTCCACTGAGTTTCGGCTCGAACTCTCGCCTAGACCACACAAACTAACCCTCGCCATTCCTTGCTCTCGGTGGTAGCACTACATACTTATTATCACCGCAATGCCACCTTCATATCCAGTTCACTACCATGAATCAATGGCCACAACTCACCAACACACAGACAACATCGTGGTCTTCTTCCGGTTTACCACCACCTCTCCGTGACTTTTTGACTCATTCATCCGTTGAGGTTCGGTTTCACAACCTTATTGCACCAGCCTACAACTTCATAATCTCCACCGCAAATCCCCGCAACATCACTAGCTCTCACCGCAATGCTTCCACCGCATTTTGCGACTCCAGTGCACCTCTCTCGACATGCCACCTGCACTCCAAACATCGCCGCAGACCGCAATCGCAACCATCCACCTCCATCGCACCCAACTCTTCCTCTAAAACTCACAAGTCTGCTGCCCATTCTCGCATCCGAGCACCAAAGCAATAACAATGACTCCAATCGCATTTTTCCATTGCAACATCAGCTCAACCCACGGCAAAGCAACAAAGCTAACACTTCTCAAAGCCGATCCATTGCACATTCTAGACCTGCAATTGCATTCCAGCTTCATTAACTCCATTGAATGCAAACAAGCGGCAACATCTCACCGCTTCAGCATCCGTGTCTCCTTATCGCTCCCAGCAACGCACAACCATTCTCTTCTTTACTGCACATTCAGTTCAACCATGGCTACAACAGCAAAACAAGTCTCAAGCTGCCATCGAACCCTGGCAGCAACATCAGGTCCTTCGCTGTTTTCTCGGCCACAGCTGAGCTAAAATTCCATCACTAACTCGACCATTAACCCCATGGCAACAGTCCACTGATTTTCCAAAGATCAATACAAGCTCAAAACTCCATTCCATGATCCCGACCAGCATGTAATACGATCATCTCTTCGTATCTTCACTCAATTCCCGCATACATCATACTTCTTCCCTGTCTTCATAACCAGTTCCGATCCATCTAACTGAAACTCAGCTCAAGAACTAAACCCCAACAGACCACATCCATCTCGTCCCCTTGTAGATTTCAAGTAAAGCTCTCGACCCTTTCCATCACAGACTCATAGTGCAGCTTGGTAAAATGAGCAATAAGAATTGCGTAAACGCGGCCATCATTCAAGCATTTAGTCGAGCACTGTATGCGTCCCTGCAATGTGGAGCCGGATAGAACTCTGCTGAGAATTTAGTACCTTTCACAGCTCCTTCCCCACATTTGAGATAAGGAGACAAACACCCATTCTCTCGCAATCACATTTGAGACTCACAAACATTCATTAATTTCATTCCGTTCATCATCGACTCAACGGAAGCAAACACTTTCTTCACTGACTTCTCTAAACCCGAGTTCTGTCTAACATTCACAAACTCAAGTTCGAGCAAAACCCATCTTCGATTTCTTCTCAAACTCATGAATCATCTCCTCCGTTTACCTGGGAATCAATGGCAGCAACACCGTTTTCCTTCCTGTATTTCCGTTCATAAACAAAACTTAAGCTTACTTATCGACCTACTGTTCCATGTTAACTCCTGACCCATATTGACCAAAGCACGAACTATTGTGGCCATGGTTAGGCGGCAAAAGAACTTGGTGCAGAGGCATCTTCTCGGCTCAGGGAGAAGGAAATAATTGTGTGATGACTGATGAGACTGCACTTTATAAAGGAGGAGATGCCCCTTAACGAACTTCAGTCTGTCTTTAGCGAATCTGTCAGATGGTCGCCCCTTATCCTCGGCCGAGCTCCCATTAGCACTTGCCTATGAAATATCAGTTGCACCTTTCGCCATGTTTCTTCTTCTTTTGCTTCAAACGACTCCAAAGTACCTAACAAACTCAAATTCACACATAAGATACATAATTTACATGAAAACTCGCAAAGAAAGCATAAATACTAGATATAAAATTAGGTGTTTATCACACCTATCACTTACATATGCTCCTTTGTCATTTAGTAGTTTTCTGTTTCATGTGGCTGGAGCCAGGGATACATCAAATATAATCTTTCATCCGTGTTGCTTTGATGGTTTTATGTTTCTAGTTGGATGAACGAATGAAACCTCCCAACTAAGAATCCAAATCCTTAGAAAATTTCACAATATTTTGTAGCGTTCCTTGATAGGGTTACAGTAGAGCCATGCTTAGTACCTTGATCGCAAAATCTAGGTCCTTCGCATTCTTCTGTTTGATAATCCCCGGTGCAGACTACATGCTTCTTGAGTATTTGTGGCGTGCCTTCCAGATATGTAGAAGCATGGGCACACTTCCACGAACTAAAAGATCCAAAATCCGTGTTCGTTAGGTGAGGAGGCTTCATCTCCAATTGATGGCGTGTGTAATATGATTCGACGCGCTGTTTCTTAAGAAGCAGTTGCAACCTGGCAGTGTCACGTGTGTTAACTTTAAATTCACTGCATTTTGGCTCCACGAAGGGGATTCCAAGACCCGGAATACTGCAGACACAAAACTTCTTCTAGGGATCTCGTCAGGTGAAGGTTGAAGTAGGTTGCTCTTCGGGATGCGAATGATATTTGCTCTAAAGGAAAATGCCGCTGTTTGATGATCTTGTGCTTTCTTTTCTTTTACATATTCCCCTTTTCCGTGTTTTTGAAAGATATGAGGTACCTCTTGTATGGTTAAATTTTTCTGATTTCGAATTAATGGGTAATGATTTTGTGAGGGTTAGGGTTTACTCGAGACTTTTTCTTAAGATGATTCAGGAGTAAGAATTTTTATTTTAAAGAAATGATGCTTTGATTAACTGATAAATTGAAACCCTAATTATGAATACAAGTAGTGCAATCATTTTGGAGGAATTACAAATATTGCATGAAAAGGAAAATTGCTAAAGGAAACACTAAAAGAGATTTTGGAGGAGAGAGCGGCACGACATCTTAGGTATTGAAGGGTTTGAGCCATCGGGCGTGTATTACTACGCCTTCTAGCTTGTCAGTATTGATGATCTTGCAATAACCTCCCAAAATAATTTCCGCCACTAGGTACAGCTCGTCTTTCCCTTCTGCAGGATCGGACGGAGCAGGCTGAGCAACAACTCTCACTACCATATCTCCAACTTGGAATGGGTTTGGGCGTTGCGCCATTACTTTCATAGATTCCTCATTTTTAACTGTGACAGCTTCTAAACTCTTGATAAAATACGCGAAAGGACCAGCATCCCATTCACATCTCCTAGTGACGGCCGGGTTAATAATCGGATCGAGTCCCCAAGCCTTGGCGGGAGGAGGAGTGACTGGTTGCAAAAAAGATTGTTCAATAAGACTTACTTATGTCCGGAATCTGCGAACAAATGATGATACGCTCTCTTCAGGCAGTTGTGTCACATTCGAGAGTTGTTGATACGACAACAAATAGTCTTCAGGATTGGACGTCTTGTTGGAGACCCTTTCAGGTATAGACACTGGTAAAGGACATAATCCTAGCTTCGCCTTGTTATCGTGTATCCATGAGCGCCCCAGGACCATATCATAATTTGGGTACTCTTTAACCACATGGTATTTGGCGTGTGTTAGAGCATCTTCTACCTTGATTTCGAGATTGATGTACCCGTAAGCGTCTCTAGATTCTCCTTATGAGTTTTTGATTATGGTTGGGTAGTTGTTTATGGGTAAAAATCGTTTCTGCCTATTTCGGTAAATTCGGTAGGTGAGTGAGAAACTGGTTCAAACCCTAAACAAATTTGCTGCATGTGAGCACTTTATAGATTCGAGAGATCAATCTGTACAAGTCCGGTCTAAACCAAGAAATGGCCGTTCCAGACTTGCTTCGGTCACAAAGTGGAAGAGAAGGGTTGATTTGGGGAGGGAAGCCAAGAAAGGTGTTGAGACCGAATAGTCTGGGAGAGTAATATCTCGACTTGTATCAGAAAGTAAAAGCTTTGGGAAGCTTGCAAGAGATGAAAGCTTTTTTGGAGAGCTTGCAAAGTTGCCTTTTCTGAGAGTGTAGTATTTTTCTCTGACCGAGACTTGTTGTACGGTGGAAATAGGTAAGACCTATTTATACAAGTCGAGATTGAAACGCACCCTGGTCTCATGAAGGAAGAGAGTAAAGGGTGAAATAATGGGAGGAGGTGGTAACCGCATGGTGTTAATGGGTGAAAACGTTTTCACCATTATTTCCTCATTTATTTGACCGCTTTATTCCTTTTCACGCTTTCTTAATGTGAGCGTAGTGTACGCTGCAAGCTGTGACCGCCAAACCAAAACCCCGGAAAGCATCCCCGGTTTGTGTTGATATCTCGTTGGTTGCACCTTGAGTGCAAGTGGCGCTGCTAGTGGCGCGTGTGGCATGTGCCATTGGCATGTGCGGAATGCCCTTGTTGCGGGTTGTACTTCGAGCGCAAGTGGCAATGCCAGAGCTGCTAGTGGCGTGCGTGGAATGTGCGGAATGCCTTGGTGGTAGGTTGTACGTTGAGTGTAGGTGGCGATGCCAGAGCTGCTAGTGGCGTGTGTGGCATGTGCCAATGGCATGTGCGGAATGCCTTGGTGGTAGGTTGCACGGTTTGCAAGTTAGGCTACCAGCGTGTGTGTTTGGCATGTGCCAATGGCATGTGAGGAATGCCTTGGTGGTAGGTTGCACGGTTTGCAAGTTAGGCTACCCGGCGTGTGTGTTTGGCATGTGCCAATGGCATGTGCGGAATGCCTTGGTGGTAGGTTGCATGGTTTGCAAGTTAGGCTACTAAAGCGTGTGTTTTTGGCATGTGCCAATGACATGCGTGGCCGTTAGGGCCGTGGCCTCGGTAGGAAAAGCTACCCAATGAGCATGTTGGCATGTGCCAATGGCATGCGTGGCCGTTAGGGCCGTGTCTTTGGTAAGAAAAGCTACCCATGCGAGCATGTTGGCATGTGTGGCCGTTAGGGCCGTGGCTTTGGTAAGACAAGCTACCAGCGAGCATGTTGGCATGTGCCAATGGCATGCGTGGCCGTTAGGGCCGTGGCCTTGGTAAGAAAAAGCTACCAGCGAGCATGTTGGCATGTGTGGCCGTTAGGGCCGTGGCTTTGGTAAGAAAAGCTACCAGTGAGCATGTTGGAATGTGCCAATGGCATGCGTGGCCGTTAGGGCCGTGGCCTTGGTAAAAAGCTGCTAGTGAGCATGTTGGCATGTGCCAATGGCATGCGTGGCCGACTTGGCCTAGGTTGCATGGTTTGTAAGCCTAGGGCGCTACATTTGGCATGCGCCAATGGCATAGCGGCTTGGAAATATGGCTTGTGGTACGTATTGGCATGTGCCAATGGCACGTACGGCCATGTTGACCTAGTTGCACGTTTTGCAAGCCTAGGGCGCTATATTTGGCATGTGCCAATAGCATAGCGGTTTGGAAATATGGCTTGTGGTATGTGTCGGCATGTGCCAATGGCACGTACGGCCATGTTGACCTAGTTGAACGTTTTGCAAGCCTAGGGCGCTATATTTGGCATGTGCCAATGGCATAGCAATAGATAGCTTGGAAGTATGGCTTGTGTAGTTACGTGTTGGCATGTGCCATGGCTTGTGGTACGTGTTGGCATGGCACGTGCGGCCATGTTGACCTAGTTGCACGTTTTCAAGCCTAGTGGCGCTATATTTGGCATGTGCCAATGGCATAGCGGCTTAGTTTGGCATGGTTGCCAATGAGTGCGATATGTAGTTTGGTTTTGGCGTTGTTGCCATGGTGCGCGAGTGTGCGGCTTGGTTTTGGCGTTATTGCTTGGTTTGGTGCGCCATGTGCGGCTTGGTTTGGCATTGTTGCCATGGGCGCGCATTGTTGTGCGGCTTGGTTTGGCATTGTTGCCATGGTGCGCGGTGTGCGGCTTAGTTTGGCATTGTTGCCATGGTGCGTAGTGTGCGGCTTGGTTTGGCATTGTTGCCATGGTGCGCGATGTGCGGCTTGGTTTTGGAATTAGGGTTACGTGTCGAAAACCTAATCCGGTATTTTGAAAAAATACCCTATTAATTATTTACACCGAGTTAAATGCTCTTAGTTAATGTGTTGCGGGTAACACTAGGTCATGGGGTTTTACGATTTTACCCCTTGTTTAAAAACCACCATCAACATTAAGTCCCTCGCTAGCTCGGAACATAGGCTTTGTTGCGAGGTAAGCATAAGATGGTGACAAACTATCAACAACAAACCATAAAGAGAATTGAGGAGGCTTGTCTGACCTTTTATAAATAGGATTTGGAACCCTTGCCTCTGGTAGTTTTGCACAAATCGGGAGGCTAGCACAATTGGTGGGGCGGCGCGGCTTTGGGCGACGTTGGGAAGTTGGCGTGAGTCGGGGAAGCGAGTGTGTTAGGCTGGTGGGACCGGCGCGAGTGTGGAAGCTGTGCGTGCTTGTGGGCATGACTTGGGAAGCCGAGCGTGCTAGTTTGGTGGGACCGGCGCAAGGTGTGCGTGTTTGCAGGCGTGACTTGGGAAATTGAGTGTGCTGGCTGGTGGGACCGGTGCAACTTGGGCGACATTGGGAAGTTGGGCGCCCTTGTGGGCCCGCTTCTTACACGCACGATTTTGGTAAAGGAAATCCTTCCCTATTTCAGAATCCTCACGCCTATGTATATAAAGTCCCTTTCTCCCATCTTGCACTTTCATCTTTTCATCCTTTCCTACCAGCGACAGAGTCATAAAGAAGAACCAGCTTCCAGGTATGTCTTCCAGTACTTCCTTTTTATGTAGGTGTAAACCCTAGGCGTTTTTCTTTGCGCATATAATTTCCTGGCGTGTCTCTTGTAGAAAATATTGTATGTATGCAACCAAGGGAAATACTGCATATATTATTCGAACCCGTAGGAAAGTGCTCCATATATTATTTTGAACCCTAAGAAGGTTACTGCAGACGCACTTGAGCCCGTATAAAATACCGCGTATATAATTTTCTTTTTGAAGAAAATCTCTTGCGTGTGCGAGTCTTGAACCCGTAGAAAATACGTACATGAATCCAGAAGAAGAATACTGTATATATGCTCCATACGACTTCGAACCCGCTGGAAATATTGTATATATAATTTTTCGGTCCTGAAAGAAATACTGCACGTGCAGTTTTGAACCCGTAGAAAAATGCTCCATATATAATTTTGAACCCGAAGGATACTGTAGGCATACTTGAACCCGTATAAAATACCGCGTATATAGTCTTGAACCCGAAGAAAATACTGTGTATATAGTCTTGAACCCGAAGAAAATCTTTGCGTATATAGTCTTGAACCCAGTAGAGAATACGCCCTCCTCTTTTCTTTTTTTTTTTTATTTCGGGTTTTCCTTTTGTTGGGCGCGGTTATGTGTCGGGGAGATAATTTTGTGTTTTTTTTTTTGTGTGTGCAGGTATCTTGTTGCTAAGTTGTTATTAAGAGATCCGACAAGATGTTACCTGAACAAAATTTCGCTTCATCAAAGGATGTACATAATTCCAAACCAAACACGGATGATGAGTTTTTTGCCAAAAAACTTGTCTCTGCTCGGAAAAATCACCCAGGTTTCGTGCCAATTTTGTTAACCGGTGGTGAAGATGAAAAGAAGACACGTTCGGTTCGCCCAGAGAACACCATACGGTTCTGTCTTCATAAAGGGGTATATTCTTCTTCCAATATTGATTTCAGGATGTGCCAAAGCCCATTGCGTTCTTTTGATAGATGGGTTGAGTTCATGGTGAGTAAGGAGCATATAAATACCAACTTGACGCTGTGGCGCAGATTATTGATCTTTGTCAGAGCTTGAGAAATCTCCAGATTAGGAAGGATATCTCGGGCTTGGTTGCTTTCATCTCCGGATGGTGTTCGGACACCCATACGATCATATGTAGATAGGGTGAGATAACTTTCTCCTTGGAGAGTGTGGCTCTCTTCTTTGAATCTTAGAATCGGGAATCTTAAAATCCAATTATCTCGAAAGTGAGGGAAGATGCGGGATGACCTTGCGCTAAGTTGGAAGATTTCGCTCGGAAAGACTCCTTTGCGAAGTCGAAGGATTCTGTGGGAAAGAGGATGAAAGGTGCCTTTACGGTGGTGGATATCTCAATGGTTTCGGACGAGTGGAACACGAACAAAAGCGAGTGATCTTCACGTTGCAGCACTTTTGGCTCTTTGGTTGTCTAGAGACATTTTTGACGATGGTTCGGTAAGAAGGAGATAAGACCCGAGTTGCTAGTGATTCTTTGTGAAGTTGGCAAAGGGTGAAGTTCTTCCCATTGGCAAGCTATTCCTCGGTTCCCTGTATGTGCATCCGGATCACACTGGTTGCGAACATGCGAGTTTCGAATGGTTTCATGAAAGTGAATTCATATGTGCACGTTGCTTTTACGCAAGTGCGGCTATGGGAGCACTTTGAGAAGTATGCTCGAAACCGATGCCTTCGATTCCCGCGAGTTGGGCGGCTCTCGAATTCTTCGATGGGTGAACAGGTCCAAGAGTTGGCGTGAGCTTGGTTAGTCTTCTTGATAAGTCGTATGAAATCAATTTTCGCCCATGGGAGCCGGTCCATAGGTCGGTGACTCAAATTGACACCTTTGCTTCGCTCCGCTCATGTCTTTGTCTTCGATGGCGATTTGAGCGTTGGTGAAAACTTGTTCATTCAAAGTTTGCTTGCCGGTTATATGCCATCTTTCTTCATGGGGTCTTTCCAGATAGCTGCTTACAATATTGACCGTCTTGCTCGTCACATGGGTTTCGATCAAGGGGTACCTCTTGCTTACCGGTAGGTGCTTCCTAAGGATTCATTGCGTGCCGCCCTCAATGCCGGTGCCCTCGAGCGGGTATCCGCCTTCCCTTCTTACAAATGGGAAGAGTAACCCGACGACCTTTGGCTATAATGAGTTACGGTGCGACGAGTTTATTATGATCCAAGCTTTTATGAATAACGTGGTGGAGAACGTTCGTTGTAAACCTTCCCAGTTTTGAAGAAGTATCCAATGTTGAGAGATCTCAGCGAAAGTTGCCTAGCAACTCGGAAAGTCCCAGGCCAAGGAACGGAGAACGAAGAATCGTCTTTGGCGGGTTCGGACGGTTTCAAAAGATCCTCCCACAGCTCTCGTGTCTTTGATTCTTCCATAACTAGGTATGTGTCGCTTCTTCATTGGTTTTGCCTCAAAACGCGTGAATTCTTTGAAAACATGTGTCTTGTTTCTTCCAGGGCTTCGGTAGTGTTAATGCTTTCGATGCCCTTGCACGTTGCCAGGAGACGGCAATTTCTTTAAAGAATTGCAGCAGCACTGAGCCTTCTCATAGCGGTGATGAGTCAGAGAAAGAAGAAAGTTCGACGAGTGAGAGTGATTCCTCTGCAAAGACTTTGGTTCTTTTTCGGGAAGTGGTTTGGTGAGTTCAGCGCTTCTTTTCTTTCTTCTTGTTTCTTCCTTTGAAAAATGTCGACTCAAGTTCGCAGGAGGAATCCGGTTCGGAGGACGATTCTGGGGTAGAGCCACATGGAAACTTGCCCTTGGTGGCCACCGCCGTGACTTGGAGATGGGAGTTAGCCAATTGCGGGCACGAGATGTGGTTCAAACGGTGTATGATTCTCTCGATGGTTGCTGCCGTAGACATGGAAGAAAACCCTCTGCGAGTCGTGAGGCCAGGTGCGGCGCCATTTTGATCCCCGTACTTGGTTCCTTATCCAGGTCATGTGCTGGTTGGCGGCTTCAGCGTGCCGGCTAAGCATGAGGCGTTGTATACTAGAATCTGGGAGAAGTACGGACATATGGCCACAACCAAGAAAGTCACTAGTCGATTTGCGCTGGTTAAGCGTGTGGAAGAGGCTTTATCTTCCATCGAGGATATGCGTGAGGTGATTTGGTCACACCGTTTTGAAGACGTTATTGCCGACTAGGAGCACCATCGCGACGTGTGCGTAGAAAAGGAGTTCAACACCTCGTGGTTTGTCGAAGGCCTTGTGATATCCAAAAGTTGAAAGATGCAACAACCGAAAGCCTTTCCGCCGAGGAGATTGCACGACAGGAGGTAGAACTCGAAAAGCTTTCCAAGATGTTGACTATGAAGAGAGCGGCTCTTGAAGATGCAAAGTTGACTTTCTCCAAGAAGAACAGACCTCTGTTGGATGATTTTCCTTGAATGTTTCTCTGTTAAACTTTCATTTAGGTTCTCCTCTTTTTTTTTTTTTTTGAAAGACATCTTTGGATGTCCGGTTCAAGGTTTGACCGGTTTTGGTAGGCAGTGGTAGCTTTTGAGGATATTGGATTATTTCGGGATGAATGGTTTTGATAATATGACTACGATTATGTTTTGGGAAAGGAATATTGCTTTTACGAAAGTGTGTGCTAGCAATAGGCACAATACTCGGTAGTATAATGGTTTTATTAAAAACCTAAAACAAATCGTATATCTTGCGTAGTCTGAATTTACTCACTTCATAGGTTTTTGCGAACATGCCCCTCTTCATGTAAAAGGCGGTTTCTTTGGTAGCATCGCCAGCAAGTCCCCAATCTGGTAGCATCTTCGGCGAGTCCCGGTTTTATTGTGTAGTTTTTACAAGCTGTAACTTAGGGTTGTCGTTTCGGTAGTTGCATCGGATTGAGTCGCCTTCCCCTACCATCTTGACATCGGGTCGAAGAACGAGATCGACAGTCGACATTGTAGCCGATAGATCAATCCTCCCATTTGTGGTCGCCAATTGTTTATGGGTAAAAATCGTTTTCGCCGATTTCGGTAAATTCGGTAGGTGAGTGAGAAACTGGTTCAAACCCTAAACAAATGTGCTGCATGTGAGCACTTTATAGATTCGAGAGATCAATCTGTACAAGTCCGGCCTAAACCAAGAAATGGCCGTTCCAGACTTGCTTCGGTCACAAAGTGGAAGAGAAGGGTTGATTTGGGGAGGGAAGCCAAGAAAGGTGTTGAGACCAGAATAGTGCAGGAGAGTAATATCTCGACTTGTATCGAAAGTAAAAGCTTGGGAAGCTTGCAAGAGATGAAAGCTTTTTTGGAGAGCTTGCAAAGTTGCCTTTTACGAGAGTGTAGTATTTTTCTCTGACCGAGACTTGTTGTCGGTGGAAATAGGTAAGATCTATTTATACAAGTCGAGATTGAAACGTACCCTGGTCTCATGAAGGAAGAGAGTAAAGGGTGAAATAATGGGAGGAGGTGGTAACCGTATGGTGTTAATGGGTGAAAATGTTTTCACCATTATTTCCTCATTTATTTGACCGCTTTATTCCTTTTCACGCTTTCTTAATGTGAGCGTAGTGTACGCCGCAAGTTGTGACCGCCAAACAAAAACCCTGGAAAGCATCCCCGGTTTGTGTTGATATCTCGTTGGTTGCACCTTTGAGTGCAAGTGGCGCTGCTAGTGGCGCGTGTGGCATGTGCCATTGGCATGTGCGGAATGCCCTTGTTGCGGGTTGTACTTGAGCGCAAGTGGCAATGCCAGAGCTGCTAGTGGCGTGCGTGGCATGTGCCAATGGCATGTGCGGAATGCCTTGGTGGTAGGTTGTACGTTGAGTGTAGGTGGCGATGCCAGAGATGCTAGTGGCGTGTGTGGCATGTGCCAATGGCATGTGCGGAATGCCTTGGTGGTAGGTTGCACGGTTTGCAAGTTAGGCTACCAGCGTGTGTGTTTGGCATGTGCCAATGGCATGGGCGGAATGCCTTGGTGGTAGGTTACACGGTTTGCAAGTTAGGCTACCAGCGTGTGTGTTTGGCATGTGCCAATGGCATGTGCGGAATGCCTTGGTGGTAGGTTGCATGGTTTGCAAGTTAGGCTACCAGCGTGTGTTTTTGGCATGTGCCAATGGCATGCGTGGCCGTTAGGGCCGTGGCCTTGGTAGGAAAAGCTACCAATGCGAGCATGTTGGCATGTGCCAATGGCACGCGTGGCCGTTAGGGCCGTGGCTTGGTAAGAAAAGCTACCGGCGAGCATGTTGGCATGTGCCAATGGCATGTGTGGCCGTTAGGGCCGTGGCTTTGGTAAGAAAAGCTACCAGCGAGCATGTTGGCATGTGCCAATGGCATGCGTGGCCGTTAGGGCCGTGGCCTTGGTAAGAAAAAGCTACCAGCGAGCATGTTGGCATGTGCCAATGGCATGTGTGGCCGTTAGGGCCGTGGCTTTGGTAAGAAAAGCTACCAGCGAGCATGTTGGCATGTGCCAATGGCATGCGTGGCCGTTAGGGCCGTGGCCTTGGTAGGAAAAGCTGCCCGGTGAGCATGTTGGCATGTGCCAATGGCATGCGTGGCCGACTTGGCCTAGGTTGCATGGTTTGTAAGCCTAGGGCCCTACATTTGGCATGCGCCAATGGCATAGCGGCTTGGAAATATGGCTTGTGGTACGTATTGGCATGTGCCAATGGCACGTACGTCCATGTTGACCTAGTTGCACGTTTTGTAAGCCTAGGGCGCTATATTTGGCATGTGCCAATGGCATAGCGGTTTGGAAATATGGCTTGTGGTACGTGTCGGCATGTGCCAATGGCACGTACGGCCATGTTGACCTAGTTGCACGTTTTGCAAGCCTAGGGCGCTATATTTGGCATGTGCCAATGGCATAGCGACTTGGAAGTATGGCTTGTGGTACGTGTTGGCATGTGCCAATGGCACGTGCGGCCATGTTGACCTAGTTGCACGTTTTGCAAGCCTAGGGCGCTATATTTGGCATGTGCCAATGGCATAGCGGCTTAGTTTGGCATGGTTGCCAATGAGTGCGATATGTAGTTTGGTTTTGGCGTCGCATTGCCATGGTGCGCGATGTGCGGCTTGGTTTTGGCGTTGTTGCCGTGGTGCGCGATGTGCGGCTTGGTTTGGCATTGTTGCCATGGTGCGCGGTGTGCGGCTTGGTTTGGCATTGTTGCCATGGTGCGCAGTGTGCGGCTTAGTTTGGCATTGTTGCCATGGTGCGCATGTGCGGCTTGGTTTGGCATTGTTGCCATGGTGCGCAGTGTGCGGCTTGGTTTGGCATTGTTGCCATGGTGCGATGTGCGGCTTGGTTTGGCATTGTTGCCATGGTGCGCAGTGTGCGGCTTGGTTTGGCATTGTTGCCATGGTGCGCGGTGTGCGGCTTGGTTTGGCATTGTTGCCATGGTGCGCAGTGTGCGGCTTGGTTTGGCATTGTTGCCATGGTGCGCGGTGTGCGGCTTGGTTTTGGAATTAGGGTTACGTGTCGAAAACCCTAATCTGGTATTTTGAAAAAATACCCCTATTAATTATTTACACCGAGTTAAATGCTCTTAGTTAATGTGTTGCGGGTAACACTAGGTCATGGGGTTTTACGATTTTACCCCTTGTTTAAAAACCACCATCAACAGTAGTGAACAACTTTCTGCTTTGAAATCTTTGCAGCTCTCAGAGTCTTGACGGTGACAATGTTGAAATCGGAGGCGCATCAATCGGTGTGTTGTCAAACTCGACATCCTTCAAGTGAGCGGTGGTTAGGAGTCCCCAGTTGAATCTATTAGTCGCGCTTCCCAGGAAAGATTGGGGTTTGGGAGCGGCTTCCCTGACTGAAAACAGACGCTTGCCTGATACAATAGGGTTAAGGGCTCCAAATATGTCTTGACGCTGCGCCTCGGAGAAATACATAATTTCACATAAATGCTCCATCATAGACTATACGGTTTTGTGGATGGAGTCTCCAGAAATCATGCAGCTCCTGACAGGAAGGGGATCCCTGTGAACTCCTTTAGTGCCTAATTGAAGTTCTCCTGCATCCACCTTCTCTTTAAAGATGCGTTTCAATTTGTTGCATTCATTAGTTCGGTGATTGACGAATCTGTGGAATTGACAATATTTGAGATTTTCCATTTTTTCCTCAGCTGGCGGGCGTCTAATGGGAGGTAGTTTGATGGTATCATCTTGAATCCATGCTTATAGGAGTTCAATTACTTCCTCAACCGGAAATGGGAAGTTTGGAGCAGCATCTCCAGTTTCTTGTTGTTATGCAGGAGTCTTAGCCGTGGCCTTCCCGAGTGAAGTTTTCTGATGCGCTGGCGTCACACGTTTGGGTTGTTATTCCGCTACTGGAGCTTTCCTCTTTCCTACTTCACCCACTACGCTTACAGAGGGACCAGTATTATATTGCTTGTTGATAAGACGCCTGTTTCCTCGAGTCTCACGTGCATCTTCACTCCTGGCTGTTCGGGTTCTTTTCAACAGTGCTGGTGTCATTGTAGCCGACCGCTTAGCAACTTCATGGAGTTCAGAGACTGGAAGCGCAGGTTCTCTAGTAAAGCACGATAGATGGGAACCATCCCGTTAATGCATGACTCCACTAATAGGCTCAAAAACCTACAATAAAATACCATAGTCTAACTAGTAGACAATGGCAAGTACAGGTCGTTCCCACGAGGAGTGTGAAAATACTACAACTGGCTAATACCAAAAACCAAATAATCAAATAGACAATGTTTTAACGATTTTCAGAAATTTGGAATAAAATGAAATAACAATAATTTTGACAATAAACAGAATGGGAAAGGGTTGCTAGGGTTTTCGATTTCCACCAATTCATGGAGATTCTGTGTTGATTATAGGAAGCTCAACAACATCACTATTAAGGATAAGTTTCCTATCCCTATTGTGGATGAATTGCTAGATGAACTACATGGTGCCATCATCTTTTCAAAGATAGATCTGAGGGCAGGTTATCATCAAATAAGAGTACATGATCTTGACATCCACAAGACAGCTTTTAGAACTCATCAAGGCCATTATGAGTTTAAGGTCATGCCATTTGGCCTCACTAATGCCGATTCCACTTTTCAAGCTCTACTGAATGATATTTTTCATCCATTTTTAAGAAAGTTTGTGTTAGTCTTTTTTGATGACATTCTTATCTATAGTAAAAGCATGAGTGAACATTTGGAGCATCTCATATTGGTCTTTACACTGCTCAGACAACACCAACTATTTGCCAACCTGTCCAAATATTGCTTTGGCAAAACTTCCTTGGAGTATCTGGGTCATATAGTCATAGCAGAGGGTGCGTGTGTTGATCCTAATAAAATTGCTTGCATGCAATCTTGGCCAATTCCAAGGAACATTAAAGAGTTGAGAGGGTTTCTGGGCCTTACAGGTTACTACAGAAAGTTTGTGCAGCATTATGGAGTTATAATCAAGCCAATAACTAATCTCCTCAAGAAAAACTCATTCCAGTGGAGCTCAGCTGCTACAACTGCATTTGAGACTCTCAAACAGGCATTGAGCTCTACACCCGTATTGGCTTTACCTGATTTTTCTAAGCCCTTTGTAGTGGAAAGTGATGCTAGTGACATGTGCATTGCAGCTGTCCTTTTGCAAGACAAGAAACCAATTGCTTACTTCAGCAAACCACTAGGACCTACAGTTGCAGCACTCTCTACTTATGAGAAGGAATTTCTAGCCATTGTTACTGCAGTTCAAAGGTGGAAGCATTATCTCCAAGTTACTATATTCATTATCAAAACTGACCATCAAAGTCTGAAGTACCTATTGGAACAGAAGGTTACAACTGCATTCCAACAAAAATGGATCATCAAATTGCTTGGCTTTGATTATGAAATTCAGTACAAAAAAGGATGTGACAGTGTGTGATAGACGCATTTATGTGTCTATTTTCATCTCGATTTTCTATATTATTAGTACCCATTTTTGTACTTATTATGGTGTTTTGTGTATTTGTAGGTATTTTTGGGAAATAAACATTTTTGGAAAATTCGGCTCGAAAAGTTGCTAAAGACACCTCCAGAGGGCACCTGCTATTCGGACCCCAATATTGGATAAGGGACACTCAGTTGATAAGGGGTATCCCACTGCTATTCGCACCCCATCCTGGTTAGGGGGCATCCCCTCTTCACGTTTGGAGATAGAAAATTGGCGGGAAAATATTAGCCACCTGCGTAACTATGCTTGAAGTTCTGGATTGAGTTTGGTCGAATACTACCAGAGATTTTCACGGTATTTGATTAGGTATCTACCTTTCACAACAAACCAGGGATGATAATCCCTTTGGATTCGAAAAATGAGGGCATCTACATCGAGTTTGAAGAAAACAGTGGACCGGGATAAGTTCTATTTTTGGGAAGAGATATGGTCGGATTTTTACACGGAAATATAGTCAGATCAACTTGTTTCGACTTTACAGGGAAGAGTACGCATCTTAGAACTAAAAAGAAGGAGCGAATCACGTCATATTTGGTAGTTCTAAACTAAACAGGGAAAGTGAGAAGTTAACAGGATTCTGGGGAGTTGGTTTTGGAAGTTACGTGGACTGAAAGAATATTACCTTCCCTGTTCGACTTTACTCTGTCTTTGTAAGATGTTTTGATCAATCCAGTCTCTAAAATAGACGCGTGCAGAAGAAAAGGAAAGAAATATGTCCGTAACTAATGGAGGAGGAAAAATAAAAAGATTTTCTCGGAGATTTTAGGTTCGGGGTGTATATTAGGGTTGTTGAGAGCCACATCAAGGGCAGTCGGGAGTTTTGGTGTGTTGGGAGAGCCAACAGAGGGCTCAGGAACGAATTGCAGAGAAGCTCTAGGATGCTGCTGAAGAAGAAGGAGACGAAGAACATTAGACGCACACATACAGTCGCAGATTTTGCTGCAACATAAAACTATCGTTCTTTCTACAGTCTTATTCCTTTGTAACGGTGACTTCTGTGACGACCTTTAAGTGTTGCAGATTTGCTGTATTATTATTTTTCCTCAATAAAAACACCTTTTGAGCCATGTTATTATCTTATGAGTGTGTTTTGAGCATGATGAGCTAAACCCCATCACTGGGACGACGGAGAAAGCCTTATTTCACAATGGGTTGGTAACTATATTTGATTCCTTATGACTTTTTGCACTTATTTTAATTGATTTATGATTTTCACTAATTAGTTGTGATTTCGTTTGATGGTGTATGCTTAGACGTAGAGCTTTTGATATACCATGCTTGTAATTTACATCTAATATTTTAGAAATCTACTTTGGCAAAGAAATAGAGTCCATAAAAGAGCTATAATTGTTAAGAATCAATATATGCATCACTCGATTTTGATTAATGGTGGAATCCTGAGTCTCAGTACCTCTCGATATTGTGACAACCTTTACTGTATTTTCTATTTAAATTCTGAAACCAAATCTCAACGAGTCTGAGTTGAACGAACTTCTACTACCACTTTACAATAATAATTAAAACTACATCAATTTTTGGCGTCGCTGGTATTTTTTGTTCTCTTTTACGCCTTTGGTATTTTTCGATTCTTTTCAGATTTGGAGCGAAGCTACAAGGAAAGAAAAAAATGCTATAAAAGGAAAGCATCTTCCAAAGAAGGAAAGAAAAGAGGAATTCAAAAGGAGTGAAGAAGAAGATTTTGTATATAGCTATTTTGTATTATTTTTAGAAACTATAAATAGGGTTGTATTTTTGTAATTTTTTTTTCTTTCTTTTTGGACACTTTTTGGACTTTATTTTTTTTGGACTGGACATTATTTTTCAAACCCTAAGGAAGGGTTGAAATTAAATATAAATTGTTTGCAGGGAAGGACGACAGTTACGATACTGTCTCGGCCCCTCGGATTTGTACACTGACATCGGAGTCGGTGGCCTGAGTCGACTTCAACGGTTCATCACCCGTCTGGTACGGGAGGTAAGACTCTATCCACCCACGAATCCCCTGTCAGTGGGTTTTGTTTTGTGTGACAACTCACACCCCTGCAATAGAATGTCGAACTGGTATTACAATAGCCAATACAACGAATATCTGACTGAGTTTCAAAATGGACGTTACTTTGACCATAATGTGAATAGTGGTTGGGAACATCAGCCTTTTGAAGGTTATGGTCCATACCATGGTGATCCCAATTACTATCCATACGCCCACCGGTCATACGAGCAAAATTCCTCTATACTAGAGTCCGCACGTAAGTTAGCTGAGTCGACACAAAAGTTACTTGAGTCGACACGTAGTTCAGCTGAGATGAATAACTTAGTTATGGACGAAAGCAATGAAACATGTGAACCTTCTTTCCTAGATAAAATTAGGAAGTCATGTGAGTCGACTCAGAAAGTGTTGTTAGAGGCCCAGGAAAGAACTGCTCAAGATAATCTTAATTTCCAATATAGTGTTTCCAATAGTACCTTTGAAAATGAAGATAGTTATTCACATAATCAAGATGACGAGGTTAACTTGGTAACACTACTTGTTTAGATGAGGTTCAACCATTTTCATGTTATTATAATTATAATTATAATGATGATTATGATGAGGATAGTGTTGATGAAGGATTTGAAATAAGTAGGCATAGTGATCAGGAATTTGTTACTCCAATAGAGCTTAATAATGATAATGTTTCTAGTTCAAATCCAAATAATTTTAATAATTATTCACCTATTCAAAAGGACGAGGATTTGCCTAGAGATACCCCTGTTTTAGACGATGTAATATTTTCTTTTAATTACGAAGCTAATAATGGTTTAGAGGAACGAGTTTCTTCTGAGAATATTGTTTTAGAGTCTAGCGATTTAGAAACATTAGTCTTAGACAAAGAAAATGAACTCGTAGAGATGAGTGAGGATGAACCTGACTTAGAAGAATCAATTGACCAATTTCAGGAATCAGATGACCTTGAAATTAGGAAGTTGTGACTAGTCTTTCTAGAGACCTTTGAAAACTCTAAGTTTGGGGGTGATTATCATTCTCCATGTGCCTTAACTCTTAGAAAGGTCCCTCACTTGGGACTTGACATATGTGCCTCAACCATTTTAAAAGATTAACTTCATACACGTTTTCCTGAGCCTAGTGGTGTTCATAAGGAAGTTCAGTTGTTAGAAACTCATCCTCTAGTTGATGTGGTTTACCCAGGCTATGATACCCAGATTGATTTATTTTCCCACCAAATATTTTTCAACCAATTTTGGGAACGTATAAGTTTCAGATGTGTCAATTATTAAGTTTTGAGACAGCAACGCTGCCTTCTAGTCTTACACAATTCTACCTAATCCATGGCAATCATCTGCAAAATCTGTAATATCTCTTCCTTGACTCGAGCTCAGATTCGAACCTCCATCTCACCATGTGTATTCTCACATGAATTCGAGTCAGCAACATCAACTCCTCCCTGTGTATTATCAGCTTCAGAACTCATCACACATCTTCAAATTCTCTGTCGGTGTAAGAACATTGAACCCTAATTCACCTCAGCCATCAACCACATCGATCTTCCACCAGCAGCAACAGCTTGTTCCATTCTTCATCAATTTCTATTCTCTTTTCTCTGGAACAGCAGCCGCCATGGATTCTCAGGTGGAGTAGGGAAGACAAGATAATAATAAGAGAAAATGTTGAGTTCTTTGAATTCAAGGGCTAGGTAATAGCCAAAATTTCTATAGGCACCCAACAGGCAGGAGAAGATGTGGTTGTAGAAGTGGTAAATAAGATGTCGTTCTCTCGAACTTGTGAAGGATTTTTTTAGACTTAAATTCAAAACTAAAATAGAAAACACACTAAAAAATTATAGCAAACTTAGACAAAGATGATATCAATATTAAAAGAAACATTGAGGCTAAGATTCCACTATTTTCCAAGTTCAAAGTGATTAAACCAATAATTATATTTATGCAATTTTCTTGTTTAATTTGATTCTAAAATATTGCAACAAGTAGATTTTCAAAAGTAATAATTGTAAATACCAAGTATGAAGCATCAAAAGTCTTAAAACTAAGCATACTCCATCAAAATAGATCACAATCACTCAAATAAAAATCATATTCAATAATAGTTCAAGGAAAATAATCATATAATAATTGCAATAAATAGATAAATAACAATATACCACTTCTTGTTGGAAAAATAGCTTCCTCTATCGCCTCAGCAATGGGGTTTAGCTCATCATATTAATCATGACCTCAAAATATGTGTTTGTTGCTCAAAAGTTGATTAAAAGAGTGAAAAGTAATAACACAGACTGTTTGCAACGGTGTATCGGCGTTACAAAACAGCTGTTACAATGGAACTGTTACGGAAGACTGTTGTAAACACTGTTGGTAAACGATACTTAGGTTCTGCTGTGGAATAGCGATAGTTGTATGCGACAGTTCCTTGTGCGTCTTATGTTCTTCGTGTTCTTGGTATTGCAGCAGCAGAAATAAAACTCCGACTCGTGATTTCAACGTTTTGTTCTCTTCTAAACTTCCCCAAAAGCATCCGTAACCCCTTTATGACTCATACCCAGGATATATATACACAACAGCAACCCTAAATCTCGATTAAATCTCCTCTTTTCTTCGGCAGAAAGTCCCAGAATTTTCCACTTTCCAAACTCTTCTCTACGCGTTTCTGAGCCGTACATGTCATTCCAGTCCCTCTATTAGATTGATATGAATCTCAGGAAAGGTTATCTTGCCTCAAATATCCCATAACTGCCAAATATAATCAAACAAAATCCCGTGAAAAACTTCACCTCCCTGTTTAAGCCAACTCGATGATTTCCTCCTCTATTCTCGAATCTGCTCGATGTACATTCCCTGTTTAGCCAAAACAGGGTAATCCAAATCCAATTCAGGCAGAAAATCCGATCAAATCTCCACGTATTACCAAATCAGGAGGTCCGTGAAACTCCACACCTCTGTTTTGCTCCAACTCGAGTTCTAGCCAATTTGGATTCAAACAAACGACTATACCAGGCCTGTTAGGCTCTAACAGGTCCAGTCCACCAAAATCCCGTGATTGAATCTCCTTAAATCCTCCCAAAAATGCGAACCCTAATCTGCTTCCCGTCTGCAAAAGTTTTCCCGCCAAAACAGGTTTGAACGAAGAAGACAAAGGTCTCCCCCTATCCAGAGTGGGGGTGCGAATAGCAGCTGCCTTGGGGTGTCCTGAGGGTGCCCCTTAGTAATTTGGGTACCCCTTATCCATAGAGAGAGTCCGAATAGCATGTGTCCTCCGGGCGCTTTTACCAACTTTTCGAGCCGATTTTTCCAAAAATGGTTATTGGCCAAAAATACATACACACGCATAAAACACCATAATAAGTACAAAAATGAGCACTATAAATATACAGAATCGAGACAAATTAGACACAAAAATGTGTCTATCAAATACCCCCAAACTTATTATTTGCTAGTCCTCGAGCAAAAATAAAACAAAAATAAAATCCTAACTCACTGTCCCAGGCATCATCGATTGCATTTAGCGTATGCAATAAGCCTTTAAACCCCTAGGTGGCCCTAGTGGCCGAGTTATAGTCTCGGGAGGGTTTACCAGAGGTGTACCCACAAAACCTTTACTCCAGACCCTAGCTATCTATGCAGATTCTTGGAAGGCACTAAAGAATCTCCTTGGTTGGCATACTTATTGACTACAGGAGGAAGTACCCAGATGCGAAATTCCAATTGTTGTACACGAGTTTGCACTCAAGCATACTAAAATTCATATATAAGTCACGAGCTCTACTCAGATAGTCGCACTATGGACATCAATATCCGGAGTCAAAACTAATCACATGGATAGATCAAGAAGATGGATATAGAGGAAAAATATAGATGGTTTTGATGTTTACTGAGTGAACGGTGTTTCCCATATCTGTCTGAAAGCCTCCGCCAAAATGAACCTATCGTAATGGACTGAGATACTAGTCTGACTAATATCAACACACTGGCATATACAAGGGAACCAGTGGTCGATAATCCTAACTCTAGGTCAACACAACTGGATACAAGGGTTCCAATGGTCGACTTTATTGAATTTATTCCGGTTGGTCTGATGGTCTGGTCTCATTTTTTTTTTTTTTTTTTAGATATCTCAATCACTCTAATTCACCCTAGCATTGGTAACAACTTGATTCGTGAGCCCCACCCAATCACTTAAAGAAACATAGTTTAAAAACAAAACAAAATAAAAACAGAAGTGAAAATGACTCAACGAGATATGGTGAAACTATCATGTTATTTCTAACACATGAGCTCTGTGCTTTTATAAATAGACTCTTTAGATGTTTCCATCTAATCATATTGGTTCCTCAACTCCTACAACCAAAATGTTTACATCCACTTAGATTGGTTAGTGCCATCCTTAATAAGCATAAATTTCTAGGCTCTGGAGTTTATTTATTGTAACAACAAGGTAACAAAAGTTTCTACCCCACCCGCAAACCGAAATCTAACATTGTCCTCAATGTTTCTAATTAAAGAACAATACCAAAAATATAAGTAACATGAGGAAATAGTAAAGAGAGAAGTCGGAAAGATAGTACCTGGATGAAGTGTAACCAAAAACCTACATAAATAATACTCCCTCTATTCCATTTTAGATGAGTATTTAGGGTTATTTTTTTGTTCCACATTACTTGATAGTTTTCATATTTTTCCCACAAAACTACCATTAATATCCTCACATTTTGTCTTGGAACCATAAGTTTATTTTTAAACACACTAATAGCAATTAATGTTTGAAGACTTTTCTCAAGGGCATAGATAGATTTTTTTTATATCTCTCTCCATTTCTTAATATGCGTGAAAACTCCAAAAACATCATCTAAAGTGGAACGGAGGGAGTATACAACATACAAACCGCCTCGATGGTCAATCAAGGTAAACAGGGTCCTCCAGAGGGACCTCCTCAACATCACCTGTAGGAAAAAGCTCTAAAAAGGGCTTCAATCGCTGACCGTTAACCTTTGAAGAACTACTACCATCTGGTGTCTCAATCTCAATAGCGCCATGAGGAAAAACAATACTGACCACAAAAGGACAGGTCCACCGAGAGCGCAACTTCCCGGGGAATAGATGCAAACGAGTGTCATACAGAAGAACTTTTTGACCTGGAGAAAATGACTTTCGTAAAATATTCTTATCATACACAAGTTTCATTTTGTTCTTATACTCCTTAGCACTATCGTATGCATCTCTACGAATCTCGTCCAACTCATTGATCTGGAGCTTTCTGTGAGCTCCTGCCTTGTCAAGTGAAAAGTTTAGCTGCTTAATAGCCCAATAGGCTCTATGCTCTAACTCGACAGGAATGTGACATGCCTTTCCAAATACTAGATGATAAGGTGACATTCCAATGTGTGTCTTAAACGCAGTACGATAAGCCCATAAGGCATCAGTAAGCCTCGACGACCAGTCTTTCCTATTGGGATTAACTGTTTTCTCTAGAATACGCTTAATTTCCCTGTTGGAGACCTCTACTTGAATACTAGTCTGTGGGTGATATGGGGTAGCTACTTTGTGGGTAATACCATATTGTTTCATTAAAAGAGCAAACGGTCTATTACAAAAGTGTGAACCTCCATCACTAATTATAGCTCGCGGTGTACCAAAACGTGTAAGTATGTTCTCTTTCAAAAACTGGACTACGACCCTGTGGTCATTTGTTTTACACGGAACCGCCTCAACCTACTTAGACACATAGTCTACAGCGACAAGTATGTAAAGATAACCTAAGGAATTAGGAATGGACCCATAAAATCAATGCCCCACACATCAAAGACCTCAATCACTAAAATAGGGTTCAAAGGCATCATATTTCTACGAAAAATGGTTCCTAACCTATGGCAACGCTCACAAGAAACACAATGACTATGGGAGTCTTTAAACAATGAAGGCCAGTAAAAACCATACTGCAATATCTTAGCAGCAGTCTTCTTAGCACTAAAATGACCCCCACATGCATGTTCATGACAAAAGGATATAATACTGGACTGGTCACTCTCAGGTACACATCTCCTAATAATCTGGTCTGGACAATACTTAAACAGATAAGGATCATCCCAAAAGAAATGCTTAACCTCGGCTAAAAACCTAGAACGATCTTGCTTACCCCAATGTTGAGGCATTCGACCAGTAACAAGATAATTCACTATATTCGCATACCAAGGTGATTGGGAAACAGAGAACAATTGTTCATCATGAAAGCTATCCCTTATAGGAAGGGAATCATTAGGGGAACTAACAACTAGCCTAGACAAGTGGTCTGCTACTACATTTTCGGCACCCTTTTTGTCTCTAATGTCTGGAAAAAATTCTTGTAACAAAAGGATCCACCTAATCAATCTAGGTTTGGTATCCTTCTTAGACAAAAGGTATTTCAAAGCAGCATGATCAGTATAGATTACGATCTTAGAACCTAATAGGTAGGATCTAAACTTATCCAAGGCAAACACGATGGCTAATAGTTCCTTCTCGGTAGTCGTATAGTTCATTTGGGCATCATTCAGAGTTTTGCTAGCATAGTAAATCACATGAAGTAATTTGTTTTCTCGCTGACCTAGCACAACACCTATAGCTGAAGCATCACACATAATTTCAAAGGGTAGGTTCCAGTTAGGTGCCTGGACTATCGGGGCAGTAGTGAGTAAATTCTTAAGCTTCTCAAAAGCCTCTAAACAAGCATCATCAAATACAAACTTAATATCTTTTGCAAGCAAATTGCAAAGAGGTCTAAAAATCAAGCTAAAATCCTTAATGAATCGACGGTAAAAACCTGCATGCCCTAGGAATGACCTAATATCTTTTACGGTTTTTGGGACCTGTAAAGTCTTAATAAGGTCAACTTTGGCTTTATTTACCTCTATCCCCTTTGAAGAAACGATGTGCCATAACACAATTCCTGATTTAACCATGAAATGGCATTTTTCCCAATTAAGCACTAAATTCTTTTCCTTACACCTAGTCAACACTAATGTCAAATGATGCAAGCACTCATCAAAAGATGAACCAAACACTGAAAAATCATCCATAAAGACCTCTAGAAACCGTTCTACCATATCGGAAAATATGCTCATCATACAACGCTGAAAAGTCGCAGGGGCATTACATAGCCCTAAAGGCATGCGTCTATACGCAAAGGTACCAATGGGACAGGTAAAAGTGGTTTTCTCTTGGTCTTCTGGGGCAATAACGATCGATTATAAAGGAGTAGCCATCTAAAAAGCAATAATGACTATGTCCAGCTAATCTCTCTAGCATTTGGTCGATAAAAGGAAGGGGGAAGTGATCCTTCCTTGTGACCTTGTTCAATTTCCTGTGGTCAATACAGACACGCCATCCCGTGGTCACTCGGGTTGGGATTAACTCATTATTATCATTCTGGACTACAGTGATACGTGACTTCTTGGGGACAACCTGAACAGGGCTGACCCACTTACTGTCTGAAATTGGGTAGATAATACCCGCATCTAACAACTTAAGCACCTCTTTTCGAACTACCTCTTTCATGTTAGGGTTCAGTCGACGTTGCATCTCCCTAGAAGGTTCGGAGTCTTCTTCTAAATGAATCTGATGCATACACACATTAGAACTTATACCCTTAATGTCTGCTATAGTCCACCCTAAAGCTTCCTTATTGTCTTGAAGTACTTTTACTAGCCTACTTTCCTGATCATTATCCAAATCGGAAGCTACAATCACAGGTAAAGTCTCAGATGGGCCTAAAAACACATACTTTAGAGTGTCGGGTAGTGGTTTTAGGTCCAACTTATGAGGCTCTTCTAAAGAAGGAACTAAGGTAGTCTCAGAAACTGGTAATGGTTCGAACCTAGATTTCCATTTATCAGTGTCTAACACAGGGGTAGAATCTAATAGAGCATTCACTTGTTCAATAGTGTTATTGTCATCAAAATCTAAACCAAAATGGGATAGACAATTTTCTAATGGGTCTTAAGATAAAATGTTTGGTAATGACTCCTGAACTAAGGCTTATATCATGTTCACCTCTTCAACACATGTGTCATCTAGCTCATAAGGTAGCTTACTGACATTAAAAATGTTCATCTCCATAGTCATATTACCAAAAGATAAATTCATTACACCATTTCGACAGTTAATGATCGCATTAGACGTAGCTAAAAATGGGCGACCTAATATCACATGTATCTGGTTCTCTGGTTCAGGGTCAGGTTGGGTATCTAGGACCACGAAATCCACTGGATAAATAAACTTGTCGACCTCAATAAGAACATCCTCAATAACACCTCGAGGAATTTTAACAGACCTATCAGCTAACTGCAATGTCATCTGAGTAGGTTTCATTTCACCAAGTCCTAGCTGTAAGTACACATGGTACGGCAGTAAGTTCACACTGGCTCCTAAGTCAAGTAAAGCTTTTTCTACCCGGTGTTTACCTATTGTACAAGCAATGGTAGGGGACGGGTCTTTGTACTTTGGAGTTGTGGTGTTCGAATGATTGAACTTACGTGACTAGCTAAAAGGCTTTCTTATGGATGCTAATTTTTTGCTTTCGCGTACACATATCCTTAAGGAACTTGGCATAAGCAGGAATTTGCCTAATTGCATCTAATAAAGGAAGGTTTATGGTGACTTGCTTAAAAACCTCCAATATGTCATTTAAGTTCGATTCCTTCTTTGTTGGTACTAATCGTTGGGGAAACGGGGCTCTAGGCACAGAATCAGACCTCTCAGGAACATAATTGACATCATCAGAAACTTTATCAGTCCCCTCAGCTAGTGGTGGTCCTGAGGGGTGAGATCCTGAGGGGTGAACTACAGTATGTTCACTATTGGTCATGGTTACCTGATTGTCTACTACTCTACCACTCCTAAGGGTTCTAATAGCATTCAACTGATTCGATGTTTTTGCACCTACTTCATGAACTCCTCTAGGATTGGGATTAGTCTGACTATGGAAATTTCCATTAGCTCTCTCACTTAAGGTCTTAGCTATTTGGCCCACTTGAAGTTCTAACTTAGCAAGGCTCTGAGCATTAGTTTGAAAGTTCTTCTTGGTTTCCTGTTGAAAACTAACATGGCTCTGTGCTAACATTTCCTGAGTTTTTGCTAACATCTTAATAGATTCCTCTAAGCTAGTCGTTTTATTTTCTGGGCCTGAAGAATTCTTAGTGTAACCAAAACCTGGGGGAGCATTAGAATTACTAAACTGACCTTGACTCTGGCCTTTAGACCAAGAAAAGTTTGGATGGTTTCTCCAACCAGGATTATAGGTTTCTGAATATGGGTCAAATTTTTGACGGTTATCAAATCTAGTGTTATTATAGAGAGCATTGGCTTGCTCTTCATTATTCTTGCCTTCCCAAAAAGGCTCCAATCTACCACTAGTGTGACCCACTTCTAAAGCTTCTAACCTTTTTGCTATTGCAGCAATTTTGGCATCTGATTCAAAGCCTCCTTCTACCACTTTCATCTTATTTAGTGTGTTATATTTTCCTAAGTACTTTAGGAAATTAGTTTTGAGGACAATGTTAGATTTAAGTTTGGGGGTATAGGAGAAACTTTTAGTTGCATTGTTAAACTCCAGAGCCTAGAAATTTATGCTTATTAAGGATGGCACTAACCAATCTAAGTGGATGGAAGCATTTTGGTTGTAGGAGTTGAGGAACCAATCTGATTAGATGGAAACATCTAAAGAGTCTATTCATAAAAGCACAGAGCTCAGGTGTTAGAAATAACATGATAGTTTCACCATATCTCGTTGAGTCCTTTTCACTTCTGTTTTCATTTTGTTTTGTTTTTAAACTATGTTTCTCTAAGTGATTAGGTGGGGCTCACGAATTAAGTTGTTACCAATGCTAGGGTGAATTAGAGTGATTGAGATACCCGGAAAAAAAAAATGAAATTGAGACCAGACCATTAGACCAACCGGAATAAATTCAATAAAGTCGGCCACTGGAACCCTTGTATAAGCCAGTTGTGTTGACCTAGAGTTAGGATTATCGACCACTGGTTCTCTTGTATATGCCAGTGTGTTGATATTAGTCAGACTAGTATCTCAGTCCATTAGGATAGGTTCATTTTGGCGGAGGCCTTCAGACAGATATAGGAAACACCGTTCACTCAGTAAACATCAAAACCATCTATGTTTTTCCTCTATATCCATCTTCTTGGTCTATCCATGTGAATAGTTTTGACTCCGGATGATGATGTCCATAGTGCGACTATTTGAGTAGAGCTCTGTGACTTATATATGAATTTTAGTATGCTTGAGTGCAAACTCGTATACATCAATTGGAATTTCGCATCAAGGTACTTCCTCTTGTAGTCAGTAAGTATGCCAACCAAGGAGACTTTTTAGTGCCTTCCAAGGTTCTGCGTAGATAGCTAGGGTCTGGAGTGTGAAGGTTTTGTGCGTATATCTCTTGTAAGCCCTCCCGAGACTATAACTCGGCCACTAGGGCCACCTAGGGGTTTAAAGGCTTATTGCATACGCTAAATGCAATCGGCGATGCCTGCGACAGTGAGTTAGGATTTTATTTTCTAGATTTGATTTGCTCGGGACTAGCAAATAATAAGTTTGGGGGTATTTGATAGACGCATTTATGTGTCTATTTTCATCTCGATTTTCTATATTATTAGTACCCATTTTTGTACTTATTATGGTGTTTTGTGTATTTGTAGGTATTTTTGGGAAATAAACATTTTTGGAAAATTCTGCTCGAAAAGTTGCTAAAGACACCTCCAGAGGACACCTGCTATTCGCACCCCAATTTTGGATAAGGGGCACTCAGTTGATAAGGGGTATCCCACTGCTATTCGCACTCCATCCTGGTTAGGGGGCATCCCCTCTTCACGTTTGGAGATAGAAAATTGGCGGGAAAATATCAGCCACCTGCGTAACTCTGCTTGAAGTTTTGGATTGAGTTTGGTCGAGTTCTACCAGAGATTTTCACGGTACTTGATTAGGTATCTACCTTTCACAACAAACCAGGGATGGTAATCCCTTTGGATTCGAAAAATGAGGGCATCTACATCGAGTTTGGAGAAAACAGTGGATCGGGATAAGTTCTATTTTTGGGAAGAGATATGGTTACACGGAAATATAATCAGATCAACTTGTTTCGACTTTACAGGGAAGAGTACGCGTCTTAGAACTAAAAAGAAGGAGCGAATCACGTCATATTTGGTAGTTCTAAACTAAACAGGGAAAGTGAGAAGATAACGGGATTATGGGGAGTTGGTTTTGGAAGTTACGTGGACTGAAAGAATATTACCTTCCCTGTTCGACTTTACTCTGTCTTTGTAAGATGTTTTGATCAATCCAGTCTCTACAATAGACGCGTGTAGAAGAAAAGGAAAGAAATATGTCCGTAACTAATGGAGGAGGAAAAATAAAAAGATTTTCTCGGAGATTTTAGGGCCGGGGTGTATATAAGGGTTGTTGAGAGCCACATCAAGGGCAGTCGGGAGTTTTGGTGTGTTGGGAGAGCCAACAGAGGGCTCAGGAACAAATTGCAGAGAAGCTCTAGGGTGCTGCTGAAGAAGAAGGAGACGAAGAACATTGGACGCACACACACAGTCGCAGATTCTGCTGCAACATAAAACTATCGTTCTTTCTACAGTCTTATTCCTTTGTAACGGTGACTTCTGTAACGACCTTTAAGTATTGCATATTCGTTGTATTATTATTTTTCCTCAATAAAACACCTTTTGAGCCATGTTATTATCTTATGAGTGTGTTTTGAGCATGATGAGCTAAACCCCATCACTGGGACGATGGAGAAAGCCTTATTTCACAATGGTTTGGTAACTATATTTGATTCCTTATGACTTTTTGCACTTATTTTAATTGATTTATGATTTTCAATAATTAGTTGTGATTTCGTTTGATGGTGTATGCTTAGACGTAGAGCTTTTGATATACCATGCTTGTGATTTACATCTAATATTTTAGAAATCTACTTTGGCAAAGAAATAGAGTCCATAAAAGAGCTATAATTGTTAAGAATCAATATATGCATCACTCGATTTTGATTAATGGTGGAATCCTGAGTCTCAGTACCTCTCGATATTGTGACAACCTTTACTGTATTTTCTATTTAAATTCTGAAACCAAATCTCAACGAGTCTGAGTTGAACGAACTTCTACTACCACTTTACAACAATAATTAAAACTACATCAATGTGGTTGTTGATGCACTTTCTAGAAGACCCTCAGATTCTGCTACTTGCCATTCAATGGCCATATCTAGACCAACTTGGATACAAGAAGTTCAACCGAGTTATGTTGATGATGCCAAAACCAATCAACTCATTTCTCAACTACTACTCAGTTCTGATTCTCTGCCTAATTACTCACTCATTGATGGTGTTCTGAGGTATAAAAATAAGTTTTACATTGGTACTGGTGCACAGATTAGAGAAAAACTCTTGGAGTCCCTACATACTTCTGCCGTTGGAGGACATTCTGGCATTCAAGCTACATCAGTGAGAGCAAGAAGTCATTTTCATTGGCCAGGTATCCATAAAGACATCATTTCTCTTGTATCCCAGTATGACATCTGCCAAAGAAACAAAGCGGATACCACCAACTCAGCTGGATTGCTCCAACCTCTGCCTATCCCTGCACATGCTTGGCAACATATAACAATGGATTTTATAGAGGGTTTGCCTATGAGCAGCAAGAAAAGTGTCATCTTGGTGGTAGTAGACAGACTGACAAAATATGCTCACTTCTTAGCTCTACAACATCCATATACTGCTGCATTTGTAGCTCATGCATTTCTGAATCAAGTGGCTAAGTTGCATGGATTACCCTCTTCCATTGTGTCTGACAGAGATAAAGTCTTCACCAGCAACTTCTGGCAGGATTTATTTAGAGCATTGGGTACTAGCATCAACCTTAGCACGACATATCATCCCCAAACTGATGGCCAAACTGAAAGGGTCAATGCTTGTGTTGAGAATTATTTGAGGTGTATCATTGGCCACAAACCAGGGAAGTGGACTGATTTCTTAGCCTTAGCAGAGTGGTGGTATAATACTAGCTACCACACAGGGCTCAAGACTTCTCTTTTTCAGGCACTATATGGGTATGTCCCTCCTCATCTTGCTTTTCCTTCTGCTACTACCACTTCAGTTGCTGCAGTTGAGACATACTTGAGAGATAGAGCTTCTCTTCTTGATATATTCAAAGAATCACTTCATAAAGCCCAGGAAATAATGAAGCTATATGCTGAAAAATCCATACAAGATAGAACCTTTGAAGTTGGAGACTTTGTCTACCTTAAACTTCAACCTTATAGGCAGTCATCTCTTTCCTTGAGGAAAAATTTTAAGCTCTCATCCAAATTTTATGGCCCTTATCAAGTTATGGAGTGCATTGGCAAAGTGGCTTACAGGTTGGATCTTCCTTCACACTATCGCATTCATCTTGTATTTCATGTCTCTAAACTCAAGAAGCACATTGGCTAGCAGCACACTCCTTCCCCCTCTCTTCCAGTGGTGGACCATGAAGGCCAAGTGATTATGCTCCCTGAAAAGGTTTTGGATTCACGGCATATTCTGCAGGGCAAGCAACATGTCAGACAAGTCTTGATCCAATGGACTAACTCCTTTCCTGAGAATGCAACTTGGGAGAACATCTCTAATATTCGAACCCACTATCCTAAGTTCATCCTTGAGGACAAGGATGTTTTTCAGGGGTAGGTATTGTCACAGTATGACTAGTATGGGCTATCACTTTAGTCTGCCTTTAGCAATAACTTGGATGTATTTAACAATTCTATCTTAGCTCATTACTAGCCATCTGATTATGGACACGTGTGTGTGATCCATTCATTAGGTTAAGACCCAATTATTGGTCATTTAAGCTGTAAGAGGGATTCGTTAAATCCCATCTGAAAAATTAATGAAATTGTTATTTCCTTGGCTGCGCTTCTTAGCACAAAAATCTGGCTTGGATCTCTGATTCAAGAGGTGTTTAACACCAATTATCCTCCATTTTATCCCATATCTGTATTAATTTGTTGTGTAATCACAACACAATATTATAAATTGTTTGAAGAATGAGTTTGTCCATATACATGTTTGATTATTTCAGTGACTTGGTCACTGTTTAATGTTTCGGAAAACATATGTTGTTTTCCAAATCTTGCTTATGATTACTTGAAAGTTAAATGTTATTTCTACTGGGCACCCCTTTTAGGGATGATGAGCTCACCCATTCCCAATTTCAGTTTCAGAGACAGATCAAGATGTGCACGTGGTGAAGGAAGCTTCGAAGAGATAGTTACATTAGTTAGCTTCCGCTATATTTATTTTGTGTTTATATTCTACTTGTAAATCAACACTATTGAATATGTATCATTTGAGCGGAGTTCTTATATTTATTTCAGAGCGGGTTTAGATTTGGGTTAATCTTTGTTTTAGAACTTCTGAATTATTTCTTAAATAGATGATTTGGATCCTTAGTGCCTCATTTTATAGGTAATCTTCTGGATTAGTCAGCTGCTAGCTTAGGGGGCGCTACAGTAATAACATTGCAGCTCTTTCCAGAAATACTCTGGTTGGGAAGTTAAAGATCTTTGATCATGAGCATATATCCAAATCCGAAAGGGATGTTGCTTTCAAAGCACAAAAGAACACAAAATTACTTGACAAAAGTAAAAGTGTTTTCATCTCTGAAGATGATCTTTCTGAGGCTAATTCATCAGATGAAGATCTTGACATGTCAGTCTCCTTTATCACAAGACAGTTTAGAGATCTTCTTTTGAAGAGAAGTAAACGATTCTCCAGAGATAAACCTAGGTCATCAATTAAACCTCAAAATCGTGTTCCTCATAAAAACCGGGATATTGATGAAACCGATGACGAGGATATGCCTCAGTGCTTTAAGTGTAAAGGTTTTGTTCATTTTGCAAATGAGTGTCCAAATCGTAAAAAATACACTGGGAACAAAGGTCTAGCTGCAACTCTTGATGAAATGTCTGATAACTATGATTCTAATGAAGACGAAAAGTCAAGTGTTGCACTTCTTTGTGAAAATATTGATTTTGATAATTGTAGCAATACATACATCAATATTGATATTCTTTCAGAAGAAATCTCAACCGATCTGGAAGAAAAAATGTATCTATTAGAGCACTGCTCGGTCAAACTCGCGTGCATTGCTATCTCAAGCATGTTTGTCAATGTTAGTGATCAAAACTATAAGTCTTGATTTCTAGCCTATTTATAGATGTCTCAGACTAGGACATAGATATTGTAGTTGAGCTTATATTTCACAGAGTTCATCATTTGAAGACGAAGAACTACTAAGGGGAGCTTGTGGAACTTCTTCGACAAAAGTTATGTGGAGACTTGAAATCATCTATCACTTGGAAAGTCTATTTCTACCATCTCCTATATTGAGACATAAGTCGTGTTAAGATATAGTTTTCTTTATACACATTTAAGATTTCGAGCTGAGTATATATCGCTTACATATTTCTCGAAATATGTGTTGGTAAGCTTTCGCTTCGACCAAGTTCATCTTATATCATGAGAAAATTGTCGAGTAACATCTTAGATGGTTTTTGTGATACAATCATATGATGTAAGCTTGGAATGTCTTGTAACCATCTTTGTATATAAGCATAGTGTTTTCGCACATTAGTGTATAAGTCCAAAACCGGGAGCCTAAAGTATGAATACTTGTATGTATACAAAAAGGTTGTAGGAGACTGGGTAAGTATACTGGAGGAAGTTCACGTCCATGAATTTCTGCTGAGTTTGAAAACCAAAACCAAACTCATCTGGTTACCAAAGTGCGCGTACCCGTACGCGTACTGGCGAAAAGTTCACGTCCGTGAATTTCTGCTGAGTTTGAAAAATAAAACAAACTCAAATCCGGTTACTTAAGTGCGCATACCCGTACGCATACTTAAGTGTGTTACTTTCTAAAATCGGTTATACGTGAACCTAAACATTTATCAATAAGGAATGCAATCTTTGAAAAGCGTGGCTATAATGTTCATGTATTGATTCGAGTAAATCAAACCGATTTTGCTTCAATTGTGTTCTTGTATAATCCATGAGAATATAGCAATCGAACAACTCTTTAACTAGTTTCATTTGAGTCATTTGAACTAGTTATGGTTAAGATGAGTAAGGTTGATATGAGAGTAATCATATGGCTAACCTTGGTTAACTATTTGTGAACCAACATGGTGTACACATTTAGGTACCAAGGTAACTTAAATTGTGTGTAACAAGTTAAGTTCGATCTAACGGTTGAAAGATATTAGCTTGGGAGAATCAGGTTTTTCATCTAACGGTGAATATTGAATGCTTTATTACCAAGGTAACTTAAATTGAAAACCCTGATTTGAAAACTATATAAAGGAGAACTCTAGCAACAAGGAAACCTAATCCCCACACCTCCTGTGTTACTAGTTGCATAACTAGAGTCGGTTCTCCTTTAACCTTAGGTTTCTTCTCGAGACCCTGTAGGTTAACGACTTAAAGACTTCATTGGGATTGTGAAGCCAGACCCAACTATTATCTTTGTAGTTGCGTGATATGATCTTGTTGTTTCTATCGTGTTGAGTACAATTGGAATAATTGGCTCGAGATTTTATATCTCCGATAGGTAAGATAGAAAAGTAATCACAAACACTTCATCTCATCATTTGTGATTCCATAATATCTTCTTTTGCTAGTCGATTAAGATTATTGTGAGGTGATTGATAATTCTAGGCTATTCTTCGGGAATATAAGTCCGGCTTATCGATTGGTTCCTGTTCACCTTAATTTATCAAAAGACGGAACAAAAAATCTTGGATTTTGTGGGAGACAGATTTATTCAATCCTATATACTTTTTTGTGTGAGATAGATTTGTCTATCAAGTCTTCGACTTTGGGTCGTAGCAACTCTTGGTTGTGGGTGAGATCAACTAAGGGAATCAAGTGCGTAGAATCCTGCTGGGATCAGAGACGTGAGGAGCGCAATTGTACCTTGAATAAGTGTGAGATTAATTAGGGTTCAACTACAGTCCAGTCCGAGGTTAATTGGTAATAGGCTAGTGTCTAAAGCGGCTTAATACAGTGTGGTGTTCAATTTGGACTAGGTCTCGGGGTTTTTCTGCATTTGCGGTTTCCTCGTTAACAAAAATTCTGGTGTCTGTGTTATTTCTTTTCCGCATTATATTTTGTTATATAATTGAAATATCACAGGTTGTGCGTTAAGATCAATCAATTAGAATATCCAACCTTTGGTTGTTGATTTACATTGATTGACACTTGAACATTGGTCTTTGGTACTGTTCAAGTTGTTTCACATAATAATCAGGCTCGCGGATTTCTATCTGATTGATTTGCTGATTACATTGTGAAACAGAGATATTAAACTTTTTGATATACTTTACTCTAGATTGAGTCTGACTGTCTAGTTGATTCTCTGGAAAGTGTATTGGAGTAAGTCCTCTCAGATTGCCAGACGAATTGTTGGGTGTGGTTGTTAGACCCCCACATTTTCAGGATCTACCTGTTTCTACTGGAAACTCTTTTTCTGATTTTTCAGGTTCCACTATGTGTCTAGCTGCTTACACATCTCGGGCGTCTGAATCATCTTCCATGTTGACATGCTCTTATTGCTCTCTCAAAGGTCATGAACTTTCAAAGTGTTTCGAGTACAAACAAAAAATGAGATATGTCAACAAACTTCAACGAAGAGCGAATTGATTAGCAAATAATCTCAAACTTGTTCAAAAATCATCAAAGGTATGTAAACTCATCTCTTCTTCAAAGAAGTTAGTTTCCAAAGAAAAGACTAGATCATTAGAGAAAAATTTATGGTCTAAATACTCTAAGAAACAGGGGTCTATGTATTCCTTTCGAAAAGGTTATGGTGGACAGATTATTATTCACCCCAGTACAACTTAATTGTGTTGGTTAGTGCATCTTGTCTCATGTGCCTGATCAAAGAGACAAGATTGTGCACACCTCAGGCTTTAGGTAAAAAGAGAAGTGTTTTATTTATTTTTTCTCTTGTTAGTTTTGCTTTGCAAGTCTGTAATTCGTCCTTCCTTTCATATCTAATTGATAATGGAAAGTATTTCCCTGTTTAATAAATAAAAGAGGGTTATTCTCGACAATTTTATCCTCTTTAGGGTTGAGAGTTGTGTGTGCGTGAACTTGTGTGTTTAAAAGTTCTGTAACCCTACATTCCTTTTTTCTTCACTTGAAACTCTTTTTATCATAAAATTGCTTGTTGAGATCATCTTGTGATTTCCTCTCACAATTCTGTTTATATGGATACTCCAAGCATTATGTCTTCTGATGGAAAACATGTAAATATGATTGTTAAGCCATTAATCATGAAGGAAAACGATAAATCTCCGTTACCTCCAACTTTAAAATAAAAAAGAAGGAATGTGAGGAAGCCAAGAGCTGTTCCTTCAAATTCTCAGAAGTTTTCTGGTGTTCTTGAAGAGTTGAAGGAAACAAGGAAGCATATTCAGGAAATAAATGGCTATTACTTTGAGAACTCTTGAAATTCAGAAGGCCCTGGTGCGGCATCAGTTCAAAAGGTTTGTTGGAATTGACTCATTTCTTCATGAACCTTATGTTCCCATGACTGTTGACGACAAGGAGTTCGGGGACGATAAAGAATTTTTTAGAGGTTTCAATGTCTAGGAAACTTCTTATGAGAATTCATTCTTGTTTTTTTAAGAGAATAACTAGGGTTTGGTATTGCCATTATTATGAGTACACATAGCTATTGCCAACGTTTTCATCTTGCAATGTTTTTAGATTTATTTATTTAAATTCTAAGTTATTTGGAAGATGATTTTTGCAGTACTAATCTTTATGGTTTTATATATTGCAAATTGTTATGGGATATGTTGTTTACGTCCGTGAACCTTGACTATCCCATATTTGTTCAAAAGTTAACACTATTATATGTCGGTATGAAAGTATTGATAAAAGATAGTATGAACTTTTGACTACAAAAGCTAAGTCTATTATGTCATTATGCAAATATTGATGGAAGATAGGATGAACTTTTGTTTACAAAGATTAAGTCTATTATATGTCATTGTGCAAATAGTGAGGAAAAATAGAATGAATCTTTGATTATTCCGCAGTATTGGCCTTTGCCTGATCCACATATTTGTGTATGTACAGTGCGGCTCCGTAAGTTCTCTTATGTGAGCATTTCCGATTAAATTAATCGTGGGTTCTCTTGTGGTTAATTTAATTGAGATTTTTGGATACAAATTCATGTTTCATGTGATTTGTTAATGTCCAAAGAAATCCTTCTTTTCTTGTGAAAGTAAGGTCGCTCTTGCTGTTCTTTCGGGAATGACATTTTATGGGGGAGAGTTCTTAATTGAATTTGTGCTTAATTGCCAAATCTTTGTGGGGAGTGCGGCTGTGGAATATTATAGGAGTTATATCATCGAAACAAGTTGGTATGTTGCTCTCTTTTGGTCATGAAGTATCTCTATGAAAATTTCATGAGGATCCCACTAGTTTTCGTACCTTTGCCAATTTTGACAAAAAGGGGGAGAATTAATATGTAGTTCACACTACAAATACATATGGTTTACGGATCAGTGTGTAGTTCACACTATAAATACATATGGTTTACGGATCATTATGTAAGGGGGAGTGGTTTCATTGTGAGATGAAGTATTGACTAAGGGGGAGTGAACTACTAAGGAGAGCTTGTGGAACTTCATCAACAAAAGGTATGTGGAGACTAAAACTCATCTATCACTTGAAAAGTCTATTTCTACTATATCTATTATATTATATATTGAGACAAAAGACGTATTACTATATAGTATTCACTTATGCACATTTGAGATTTCGAGATGAGTTTAACTCGCTTACATATTTTTCGAAATATGTGTTGGTAAGCTTTCGCTTCGACCAAGTTCATTTTATATTCTCGACGAGAGTCAAAAGATGATCATGTGAAAATCGCTGAGTAACATCTTACATGGTTTGTGTGATACAATCATTCAGCGTAGACTTGGAATGTTTTGTTATGATTATTTCAATAACTTGAAAATTGCTTTGATGTTAATAGTGTGTGAAAACGGCTATTGTCATCCTTTAAGAAAGTTTCAATGATTGAAATAAAGTTTAAAACTATTGGATTATGAACATAGTATTCATTCTTGCATGTATGTGATCCATGACCGGAACTATAGTATGCATACCCGTATGCGCACTTGTAGTGTGGAATTCCGGGTACCAAGTACACATACCTGTACGCATACTTGCGTAAGGTATAGGCCCGAGAATTTTGCTGGGTTTTGGAAGTGTACTAAGGTATGCGTACGCGTTCGCATACTGGCGAACCCAAACTCAGACCAGTTACTTAAGTATGCGTACCCGTTTGAATACTTGAGTGGTTAAAGTTCTAAAATCGGTTGTGACATGAACTAATACATTTATATATAAAAAGGAATTCATTCTTTAAAAACTGTGGCTATAATGTTCATGAATTGATTCGAGTGAATCAAACCGATTTTGGTTCAATTGTGTTCTTGTATAATTCTATGAGAATATAGAAATTGAGCAACTCTTTAATTAGTTTCATTTGAGTCATTTGAAATAGTTATGGTTAAGATAAATAAGGTTTATATGAGAGTGTTCATATAGCTAACCACGGTTAACTAATGTTGAGCCAACATGGTGTATGCGTTTAGGTACGGTTACTCAAACCTAAATGAAGGTAAATTTCATTTGTGTATAACAAGCTAAGTTCGATCTAACGGTTGAAAGATATTAGCTTGAGTCTAATCAGGTTTTCATCTAACGGTGAATATTGAATGCTTTGTTACCAAAGTAACTTAGATTGCAAACCCTGATTTGAAAACTATATAAAGGAGAACTCTAGCAACTGGGAAACCTAATCCCCACACATTTTTTGTGATACTAGTTGCGATTAGAGTCGATTCTCCTTTAACCTTAGGTTTTTCACGAAACCCTGTAGGTTAACGACTTGAAGACTTCATTGGGATTGTGAAGCCAGACCCAACTATTTTCTCTGTAGTTGCGTGTTCTGATCTTACTTCTTCTATCGTGATTGAGTATTATCTTTGCTAAGATTTGCTCTAGATTTATCTCCGGTAGATAAGATAAAAAGTAGTCACAAACATCTTCGTCTCATCGTTTGTGATTCCACAATATCTTGTTTCACTACCATACGATTAAGATTATTGTGAGGTTATTGATAATACTAGGCTGTTCTTCGAGAATATAAGTCTGGTTTATCAATTGGTTCCTGTGCACCTTGATTTATCAAAAGACGGAACAAAAATCGTAGGTATTTTTGTGGGAGACAGATTTATCTATTCCAGTAGACTTTTTTTTGTGAAACATATTTGTTTATCAAGTCTTCGAATTTGGGTCGTAGCAACTCTTGGATGTGGGTGAGATCGGCTAAGGGAATCAAGTGCGTAGAATCCCACTGAGGTTCAGAGACGTAAGGAGCGCAGCTGTACCTTGATCAGTGTGAGATTGATTAGGGCTCAACTACATTCCAGTCTGAAGTTCATTGGTATTAGGCTAGTGTATGTAGCGGCTTAATACAGTGTGGTGTTCAAAACTGGACTAGATCCCTGGGGTTTTCTGCATTTGCGGTTTTCCTCGTTAACAAAATCCTGATGTATGTGTTATTTCTTTTCCGCATTATATTTTGTTATATAATTGAAATATCACAGGTTATGCATTGAATCGATCAATTGGTAAATCCAAACTTTGGTTGTTGATTGAAATTGATTGATCCTTGAACATTGGTCTTTGGTACCGTTCAAGTTGTTTCACATAATAATCGGGCTCGCGAATTTCTATCTATTTTATTTGCTGATTACATTGTGAAACAGAGATATAAACTCTTTGATATACTTTTCTCTAGATTGGGTCTGACTGTCTAGTTGATTCTCTTGAAAGTATATTGGAGTTTGTCTATTCAAATTGTCGAACGAAATATTGGGTGTGGTTGTTAGACCCCCGCTTTTTCAATTGATATCAGAGCAGGAAAACACATTTAAGACCTCATAAGTCTGTGTTTATAGCGATCTGAATATGGACAGAGAAGTCTTATCTCCATAAACGTACCACCAGTCTTCGATGACTCAAATTACTTATGGTGTAAAATTGCTATGCGTGCCTTTCTTCGAGCGTGAGATTTTCAATCTTGGGTTTATGTTGTTAATGGCTATAATCCTACGGTTGTTGCAGAAGGCAATGCAACTGTTCCAAAGGATATTGGTGCATATGAACCTGCCGAGATTCTCGCTGCAAAGCGAAAGTCTGACGGGTTAGCTATCATCCATGCCATCACCCCAAATCTTCAGCACCATGTGACTACGTGCACTCTGTGTAAATATGCTTGGGATATCTTAGAAACCATATTTGAAGGGAATACCTGTGAAAAGGAAGTTAGGCTACAAAACCTAAATTCTGATTGGGAAAACCTTCGTATGGCAGATAAAGATTCATTTGATGAGTTTAATCACAAAGTGTCTGAAATTTTTAATGCATCTTTTGCTTTAGGTAAGACTATTCCTGAAAAGGACAATGTGATGAAATTATTGGATCGCTTCCATCCAGATACGATTCGAAAAGGCATGACATCGTTGAAGGTAATAACCTTGCAACTCTTTCCAAAAATACTCTGGTTGGGAAGTTAAAGATCTTTGATCATGAGCATACATCCAAATCCGGAAGGGATGTTGCTTTCAAAGCACAAAAGAACACTAAATTACTTGACAAAAGTAAAAGTGTTTTCATCTCTGAAGATGATCTTTCGGAGGCTGATTCATTATTCAAACCTGAAAATCGTGTTCCTCCTAAAAACATGGATATTGATGAAACTGATGACGAGGCTATGCCTCAGTGCTTTAAGTGTAAAGGTTTTGGTCATTTTGCAAATGAGTGTCCAAATTGTAAAACATACACTGGGAACAAAGGTCTAGCTGCAACTCTTGATGAAATGTCTGACAACTATGATTCTAATGAAGACGAAAAGTCAAGTGTTGCACTTCTTTGTGAAAATATTGATTTTGATAATTGTAGCAATACATACATCAATCTTGATATTCTTTCACAAGAAATCTCAACCGGTCTGGAAGAAAAATGGATCTACCTGTTTCTACTGGAAACTTTTTTTTCTGATTTTTCAGGTTCCACTATGTGTCTAGTTGCTTACACATCTCGGGCGTCTGAATTATCTTCCATATTGACATGCTCTTATTGTTCTCTCAAAGGTCATAAACTTTCAAAGTGTTTCAAGTATAAACACAACATGAGATATGTCAACAAACTTCAACGGAGAGTGAATCGATTAGCAAACAAGCTCAAACTTGTTCAAAAATCATCAGAGGTATGTAAACTCATCTCTTCTTCAAAGAAGTTAGTTTCCAAAGAAAAGACTAGATCATTAGAGAAAAATTTATGGTCTAAACACTCTGAGAAACAGGGCTCTATGAATGCCTTTCGAAAAGGTTATGGTGGAATATTATTGTTCACCCCAGCACAACTTAATTGTGTTGGTTAGTGCATCTTGTCTCATGTGCCTGATCAAAATAGACAAGACTGTGCACACCTCGGGCTTTAGGTAAAAAGAGAAGAGTTTTGTTTTGTTTTTCTCTTGTTAATTTTGCTTTGCAAGTCTGTAATTCGTCCTTCCTTTGATATTGGAAAGGATTTCCTTGTTTAATAAATAAAAGAGGGTTATTCTCGGCAATTCTATCCTCTTTAGGGTTGAGAGTTGTGCGTGCATGAACTTGTGTGTTTAAAAGTTCCGTAACCCTACATTCCTTTTTATTTCACTTGAAACTCTTTTTATCATAAGACTACTTGTTTAGATCATCTTGTGATTTCCTCTCACAATTCCGTTTGTATGGATACTCCAAGCATTATGTCTTCTGATGGAAAAGATGTTAATATGATTGTTAAGCCATCAATTATGAAGGAAAAAGATAAATCTCCGTTACCTCCAACTTTAAAAAGAAAAAGAAATGCGAGGAAGCCAAGAGTTGTTCCTTCAAATTCTCAGAAGTTTTCTGGTGTTCTTGAAGAGTTGAAGGAAACAAGGAAGGAGATTCAGGAAATAAAGGCTATTACTTTGAGAACTCTTGAAATCAGAAGGCCCTAGTTCGGCATCAGTTCAAAAGGTTTGTTGGAATTAACTCCTTTCTTCATGAACCTTATGTTCCCATGAATGTTGACGACAAGGAAATCGGGGACGATAAAGAATTTTTTAGAGGTCTCAATGTCTCGGAAACTTCTTATGAGAATTTATTCATGTGTTTTTAGGAAGGATAACTAGGGTTTGGCATAGCCATTATTATGAGTACACATAGCTATTGACAACGTTTTCATCTTGCAATGTTTTTAGATTTATTTATTTAAATTCTAAGTTATTTGGAAGATGTTTTTTGCAGTATTAATCTTTATGGTTTTATATATTGCAAATTTTTATGGGATATGTTGTTTACGTCCGTGAACCTTGACTATCCCATATTTGTTCAAAAGTTAACACTATTATATGTCGGTATGAAAGTATTGATAAAAGATAGTATGAACTTTTGACTACAAAAGTTAAGCCTATTATGTCATTATGCAAATATTGATGGAAGATAGGATGAACTTTTGTTTACAAAGATTAAGTCTATTATATGTCATTGTGCAAATAGTGATGAAAAATAGAGTGGATATTTGATTATTCCGCAGTATTGGTCTTTCCCTGATCCACATCTTTGTGTATGTACTGTGTGGCTCCGTAAGTTCTCTTATGTGCGCATTTACGATTAAATTAATAATTGGTTCTCTTGTGGTTAATTTAATTGAGATTTTTGGATACAAAATCATGTTTCATGTGATTTTTTAATGTCCAAAGAAATCCTTCTTTTCTTGTGAAAGTGAGGTCGCTCTTGTTGTTCTTTCAGGAATGACATTTTATGGGGGAGAGTTCTTAATTTAACTTGTGCTTAATTGTCAAATCTTTGTGGGGAGTACGGCTGTGGAATATTGTAGGAGTTATCTTGTGTCTTTATAAACTCCTTGATGAATACACTAACTTTCGACTATGTGAAATCATCGAAACAAGTTGGTATGTTGTTCTCTTTTGGTCATGAAGTATCTCTATGAAAATTTCATGAGGATCCCACTATTTTTCGTACCTTTGCCAATTTATATTGACAAAAAGGGGGAGAATTAATGTGTATTTCACACTACAAATACATATGGTTTACGGATCAGTGTGTAGTTCACACTACAAATACATATGGTTTACGGATCATTATGTAAGGGGGAGTGGTTTTCATTATGAGATGAAGTATTGACTCAGGGGAGTGATATATATCACCATAGTATTGTTATCAAAGTTGTGATACAATTGAACTGTGATGTTGTGTATTGATACTATGACATTGTATAACAATGATTGAGAGCAACTGTTTTCTCATTGTTATTGCTTCGGATCTTCGACAACTATGATGCTGAGTTGATCACATTTGGAATCATTGGAGTACTTGGAAGTGACGAAGATTTCGAGTAATGCTGAAGAACCATGGGAATCAAGCATTTGGATGAGAAGCTACAAAGTTTATTTATTTTGTAATCCATATGTATTGATAGTTTTGTCACCAAAATTGACAAAGGGGGAGATTGTTAGAGCACTGCTCGGTCGAACTCGCAAGCGTTGCTATCTCAAGCTTGTTTGTCAATGTTAGTGATCAAAACTATAAGTCTTGATTTCTAGTCTACTTATAGTGATGTCTCGGACTAGGATAGATTGTGTAGTTGAGCATTAGACTTCACGGCGTGCATCAATTGAATACGAAGAACTACTGGGGAGAGCTTGTGGAACTTCATCAACAAAAGGTATGTGGAGACTAAAACTCATCTATCACTTGAAAAATCTATTTCTACTTTATCTTCTATATTGAGACAAAAGTCGTATTACTATATAGTATTCGATTATGCACATTTGAGATTTCGAGTTGAGTTTAACTCGCTTACATATTTCTCGAAATATGTATTGGTAAGCTTTCGCTTCAACCAAGTTCATCTTATATTCTTGACGAAAGTGAAAAGATGATCATGTGAAAATAGTCTAGTAACATCTTACATGGTTTGTGTGATACAATCATGTGGTGTAGACTTGGAATGTTTCGTTATGATTATTTCAATAACTTGAAAATTGCTTTGATGCTAATAGTGTGTGAAAACGGCTATTGTCATCCTCTAAGAAAGTATCAATGATTGAAATAAAGTTAGAACTATTGGATTATGAACATAGTATGCATTCTTGCATGTATGTGATACATGAACGGAACTATAGTATGCATACATGTATGCGTACTTGTAGTTGTGGAATTCCGGGTACCAAGTACACATACCGGTACGCATACTTTCGTAAGGTATATGTCTGGGCATTTCTGCTGGGTTTTGGAAGTGTACTAAGGTATGCGTACACGTTCGCATACTGGCGAACCCAAACTCAGACCGGCTACTTAAGTATGCGTACACGTTTGCATACTTGAGTGGTTAAAGTTCTAAAATCGGTTGTGACATGAACTAATACATTTATATAATAAGGAATGCATTTTTTTTCAAACCGTGGCTATCATGTTCATGAATTGATTCGAGCGAATCAAATCGATTTTGCTTCAATTGTGTTCTTGTATACTTCTATGAGAATATAGCAATGGAACAACTCTTTAACTAGTTTCATTTGAGTCATTTGAACTAGTTATGGTTAAGATGAATAAGGTTGATATGAGAGTGTTCATATAGCTAACCACGGTTAACTACTGTTGAGCCAACATGGTGTACACTTTTAGGTACGGTTACTCAAACCTAAATGAAGGTACATTTTTTCATTTGTGTATAACAGGTTAAGTTCGATCTAACGGTTGAAAGATATTATCTTGACTCTTGAGTCTAATCAGGTTTTCATCTAACGGTGAATATTGAATGCTTTGTTACCAAGGTAACTTAGATTGCAAGCCCTGATTTGAAAACTATATAAAGGAGAACTCTAGCAACTGGGAAACCTAATCCCCACACCTTCTGTGTGATACTAGTTGCGACTAGAGTCGATTCTCCTTTAACCTTAGGTTTCTCACGAAACCCTGTAGGTTAACGACTTGAAGACTTCATTGGGATTGTGAAGCCAGACCCAATTATTTTCTCTGTAGTTGCGTATTCTGATCTTACTTCTTATATCGTGATTGAGTATTATCTTTGCTAAGATTTGCTTGAGATTTATCTATGATAGGTAAGATTAAAAGTAGTCACAATCATCTTCGTCTCATCGTTTGTGATTCCACAATATCTTGTTTCCCTACCATACAATTAAGATTATTGTGAGGTGATTGATAATACTAGGTCGTTCTTCGGGAATATAAGTCCGGTTTATCAATTGGTTCCTGTGCACCTTGATTTATCAATAGACAGAACAAAACTCGTAGGTATTTCTATGGGAGACAGATTTATCTATTCCAATAGACTTTTCCGTGTGAGACAGATTTGTTTATCAAGTCTTCGACTTTGGGTCGTAGCAACTCTTGGTTGTGGGTGAGATCAGCTAAGGGAATCAAGTGTGTAGAATCATGTTAGGGTTCAGAGACGTAAGGAGCGCAACTGTACCTTGATCAGTGTGAGATTGATTAGGGATCAACTACATTCCAGTCCGAAGTTCATTGGTAGTAGGCTAGTGTCTAGAGTGGCTTAATACAGTGTGGTGTTCAAAACTGGACTAGATCCCGGGGTTTTTCTGCATTTGCGTTTTTCCTCGTTAACAAAATTCGGTGTTATTTCTTTTTCGCATTATATTTTGTTATATAATTGAAATATCACAGGTTGTGCGTTGAATCGATCAATTGGTAAATCCAACCTTTGGTTGTTGATTGAAATTGACTGATCCTTGAACATTGGTCTTTGGTACCGTTCAAGTTGTTTCACATAATAATCGGGCTCGTGGATTTCTATCTATTTGATTTGCTGATTACATTGTGAAACAAAGATATAAACTCTTTGATATACTTTTCTCTAGATTGAAACTGACTGTCTAGTTGATTCTCTTGAAAGTATATTGGAGTTTGTCTATTCAGATTGTCGAACGAAATATTGGGTGTGGTTGTTAGACCCGCGCTTTTTCATGCATACTGTGTTATATCAAATCATGGTTAATTTTTCTAAACTTTCATTTCAATCGTTGAAACATTCTTAGAAGAAGACAATAGCTGTCTCACACAAATTATTAGATTCTAAGCAATCTTCAAGTGATCGATAGATTAATACGAAACATTCCGAGTCTACATCAAATGAGTATCTCACACAAATCATGTAAGATGTTTCCAAGTGATTTTCACATGATCATCTTTTGACTTTCGTCAAGAATATAAGATGAACTTGGTTAAAGCGAAAGCTTACCAACACATATTTTGAGACATATGTAAGCGAGTTAAACTCAGCTCGAAATATCAAATGTGTATAATCGAAGTCTATATAACTATACGACTTTTGTATCAAATAGGATATAGAGTAGATAAACTTTTGAGGATAGATGAGTTCAAGTCTCCACATACCTTTTGTTGATGAAGTTCCACAAGCTCCCCTTAGTAGTTCTTCGTCTTCAATCGATGAACGCCATGAAGTCTAAAGCTCAACTACACTTTCTATCATAATCCGAGATATAGCTATAAGTAGACTAGAAATCAAGACTTGTAGTTTTGGCAACTAAACTTGACAAACAAGCTTGAGATAGCAATGCTTGCGAGTTCAACCGAGCAGTGCTCTAACAAACTTGTTTGTAAATAACTGGTAGGCTATTGTCTACTGAAGTTGTATGATGATCATGTGAAGTATTAAGAGAAAGCAAGAAGAGAGGTTTGAGCGACATGGTTGGATGAAAGGTGGCAGTGCAACTGAGAGTGCTTCAGAGGAGTCAGAAGGAGGATATGAGTACTATGTTGAGGAGATAAGTTCAAGTGAAGAGGATTCAGATGCTGCATAAGAGAGAAAGAGAGATGCACAGAATTTTGATAACAAGCTGTATAAGAGGTGTTTGGATGAAAAGACCAGTCCATCAATATTTGTGAGGACCATCAATGAGGGTGAATAGTCTGAGGATGATGGAGAGGAGCTTTTGGAGAATGAGACTGATGAAGAAAGTGAAGGCACTGATAGTGATTCTGGTGATGCTGGTGATGGTTATGGGTCTCCTGCATCATCTGCAAGTCATTACAGTGCGAAGTATGAAGAAAATAACTGGGAAAGCTACGATAAGGATGATTATTAATAATCTCCTCTGGAGCATCGGATAAAGCTAAGGTATTAGGCTTTGAAAAAAACTTAAATATGATTAACAAGTTTCTTCTGAACAAGTTCTGCTGATGCTTGCTTCTAGCCTTCCTTATTTTGCTATGGAGGTTACTTACCTTGTTGTTTTGTGGTCTACTTCAGACGGTGTTTTGAGTTTCTTGGGCCAAATTTTGATGTTGATAAAGAATGGTGACAATAATATGTTTATGATCTTTTTTAATTTCTGTTAGGTATTTAAGGCTTTTGTTAACTTGTATACCCGTATACATGTTAAGGTTTAATAAAAAATTATTTTATGTCTTTGGAAATTGGGTTTTTTTGTCTTATTCTACTAGAAATTGGTTTTTCTTGCACTAAAAACAACAAATTATGTTCCCAATGCAAAGAATTGTTGTTTTCAATGCAATAAAACAAACAAATCTTGTTTCCAATGCAAGAATTTATTGTTTTAGTGAACCTTAATATGTATACGGGTATACAAGATAAGAGGACCCGGTATTTAATAAGTTTGGGAGCATTGTCTCTCTGTAATAGTGTTGAACTAGAGATTCTTATGATGATTAACATGGATTTTCTTGTGGGTATAATGGATTATGTAATAAATAGTATATAGAAACGTACTAGTTTGGTTGGGATCAACGTTGTAACACTTTCTTGGTTTGCAAACACCTTTAGTGTTGAATGTAGTACTTTCAGTAGCTAGAAAAGAATTTGTGAATGAAAGATAAGACACTAATCACAAGCTAAAGGTAACTGAAATTGATGGGGATTCGTTTACAGGAAGGATGAACACAGTATTGCATCTAAGATTTGAGAAAAAATGCCGACGTCACAATGTCAACTTGAGCTTTACTTACTCATCTGCTTCTTCCATCCAGCAACTAAACAAATACAGTACAAGGAATTCAACCATCTAACTAATTTTGATTTGAGACAGAAAATCTGTTTGAGTTTACTGTAGAGCCAATTTCGGGTCGAATTTAATTTGGTTTTGAGCATGCTTTAGAATGCTAATTTTTCGCTAACATTTAATTCTATTTATATTTACTTTCATCAAATACCAAATTGGAAAACCCTAGGAAGAAAAAACAAAGTTAGTCGCCCGACTCTCCTTCGTTTATATCTAAAGAATGGAGTGCACTTTTTCTCCGTAAGCATACTACAAGGTTGACCTTCTCGTGTATTAAGTACAACATTGCGAAGCAGAGTTCCAGTTGTCCAACTTACACTTAACCAGCACCTATTAGAAGCAGCAGAGTTAAGTATGATGCACCAGAACAACAAAAGATTTTGATTCAAGAAATTACGAAACTATGATGGTACAGAAACTAATATGAACAGCTGAAAGATTCTTTTTTGATTATAAACATTAATTCAGATACATGGAAAGAGCATTTCCTATAAGAGGGAGGAACTCATGGGATTTGCAAAGTAATGCTCTCTATATATAGACTCCGATTGCTTGAAACTCTTACAGAAGAGGCTCAGTAATCCAGGAGGCCCAGCCGAAGTAGTTTGGTACATTTTCTTCACAATAAGGTGGTTATCAAGAACCATCAGCCCCAACAGCTTTCTACAGTTCTGTCAATGATTCCAAGTCAAGTACGTGTATTAGTTTTGGTTATATACCAGGAGTCAAGGCAGAAAGGCGAATAAATCTCATGTATATATAACATACCTGAGGATTCAATGTGTTCATCTGCTGGATAACGCCATGCTGCCACAATTATAAAGCAAACATTAAAATCCAACCACCAACTAATACTAAATTTACCATCCATCCTTTTAAAAAAGAAGTCCCACTCTCCTTGACCAAGACAACTACACAATGTGATGGTGGCATTAAATTTGTAATTTCAACAGAATTCAACAAAGGATTTTCTCAAGTTATAAGTTGGCAAAATTGCACAATATTGAAATGTTGCAGGCCCCGCAGAACAAAAAACAGCACAATACTACAAAAAAACTCCTTATTTAACCAGGTAATCCTAAAATCTGATTTAAATAAAAGCTAAGGCTAATTATGATGTTAACTAAGAGAGCAGAGTAATAAGAACCAAAGAAGAAAAGTAATCCGTGCTTGATTTGTTGTAAATCAAAGTTAAACATTAATTACTGAAAAACTTTATCAATCAAAAAAAAAAATCTACTGAAGACTTTTACCATCTATCTGAATTAACATGCATAAGAAACTATATGAATAGATAATTACAACAGTGAGTGAGGAGCAGTCTAATTTATCTGGTTCTATGTTTTGGTAAATATTGAATTAAATATGACACATTACATACCTCTAGAATACCAGGATTTTGCATCACTATTCCAAGGACCCGCCGTATAAGTCCCTTGTAGACAATATGATTAGTTGTTCCATCACCATTTATCCATGGCAATATGGGTCTAAATGAATGAGAATCACTCGAAGTCATTGTACATTCGGTATTTTCTCTCTGCCGTTCTGAAGAAACAACTTTGACCTGCGCAGAATCTTGAAATGTAACATTTACTTCATGAGGTTGACGCTCAACCGAGAGTTGAGAAACGTCTTCGGGTAGATTGAGCATAGTTACTTTATGCACAACATCAGACTCCATGTTAGTAACATCCTTTTCCCAATATTCTTGTGAGGTTGTCAAACAATTGTCATTACTTATCCTTGGACGCTTTCTGTGTGGGGAAGACTTTATGTTCTGATAACGACCGTCAGCAGAGGACAAAAAGTACTTCGAACGGAATGAAGTATCAACAACATGAACATCGTCGTATCCGTTGACCTGTATTATACCGCTTGGTCAACTTCATTTGGTCTACATAAGCGTGAGATATACTTTCAAATAGCTATAAGAAACATAGGATCTTACCCTCATAGCTGATCCAAATACTTGAAGCACATCTACAACAAGTTCAGCCATCTTTTCCCCTGGTAAATGAAGATATTATTGATCCGCATGTCATTAATTTCTCGTAAACAAAGAATGAAACATAATATTTAAATTTGTACTTAAGTAATTTTTGTCACCAACACCTGAGCCTATACCCAGGTCAACTACTATCACCAACCTAGTAAGTAAAAATAAGATTAAACTGCCGAAAGAGATAAAGGAAATACCCCTAATAGCTGCAACTTTGGAAATTTCCAGCATGCTCAACCCTTGGTCACCAGATTTATGTATAGCAGAATGAAGATTCTGGAAGATTTCAGGAACTAAAGGTCCCACTCGATCCTCATCAGAAAGATTGGACATCAAATATTCAGCATAATCAGCCATAGCTTTCCACGGGGTGACTGTCACTGATGATGCAGCAGAATCGCCAACATCATTTCGAGAATTTGGCTTCACAGAAATAAAAGAGCCATCACCACCAATACCCATCGCACTAAAAAAGGATTGGTCATTTTCATCGACCCGAGATGGACATGTGCGAGTCTTTTCATTATTGGAAACTTCCCCACAGTCAGTTCTCGGAATTACTGCACGGATTAAGGATACATTTATACCAGGAAAACCTTTCTCTCTGCGGGTGCTACATTCCCCCTCAGCAGGCTTTTTAGCTTGATCGTTGTTACATATCTCATCCTCGTAAGTTTTTCTTTTAGAGTTTCTCTTCTCCTCAACATCTCCAACACCTTCCTCCGGCAAGCGTGGTGAAATGCACAGCTCTCCAGAAGAAACTAAAGCTAACAATTGGAAAATATCACCACACTGTAAATCAGCATTAAGATGAATCCCCTCTTCCATCAGACTTTTTTCTCTTTCACTCAGCCAACTAGCAAACTTAGAAGCCCTCTTTCCAGTGTTCACTGGAAATGGAGAAGATGAAACACTGTGCATAAATTGTTGAGACAGTACAAAGGGCTGACTGCCATTTCCACCCACCTGTACATTAACTTCCAATGAGAACTTACATCGTATTGATACAACTGTAACTAATCTCACATAAACATGCCTAATTAGATGTTCTGAATCAATTTTACAAACAACTCACATTCCCTGGATGGACATGGTCGTATATGGTGTACGTTTGCAAACTCCAATAGTTTCCAGAACTAAATCCCTGACCTTCCAACTACGTTATATTATATCCTCATAACATAAAGTCTACTTTAACCTTGTATATAATGGATAACCGGGAAGCAGTGACGTTAAATTATGTCAATTTTCTTATCCAAAATTGTTAATAATGATATTCCTGAACTGCTATGATTCAGTGGCATGAAATTAAAGTTCTAATCGTGTGTCGAAATTACCATGAATTTTTTCTGCCTGAGGTAATTAAAAGCTGCAAATAGGTCATGCTCAGAATAACGACCAGAGTCTCTGCCAGCAAAGTGGGCACCTCAGGTGCAGTTGATATGCTCAAAAATACAAGCTTAAGGAGTTCTACAGCATTGGCAACTGCCAAGGATTCGTATGCCCTTCTGCTAACACTGATTCCTTCATTAAGAAGCTTCAGGAACTTTCCAGGCAGGCGATGGCACTTAGTTCTTTTTTGTCGTTTTCCTCCATAAATATGCATTTCCTCGCCACTAGCGGTGGTTGGCTGCTCTTGGAAATCCTGATAATAAATAAAGGAGTTGTTTTCAAACGTAAATGAATCTGTTTTCAAATGCAAGCCTCTTCTCAAGTCCAACTCAACTCTGACCAACTCAAAATTGGGTATGATCAGCAATTCGGCAGAATTTTGAGGCAAAAAAATAAATAACAATAATAACTTCACCATGTGTCTAACAAATGAACGGGAAAGATTAGACTTACACGAGCTTGAGATTCCAAATGTCTTTCAGGTGAAGTTCCAGCTCGCTTACCACCTTCTGCCTTCGCCACCCGTAAGCAACAAAGCACCTCGTCAAGAGCCCTTCTTACTTTTTGATCCTCAAAATCATCCCACATTTGGTCCTCGAAATCTGACTCTAGATTTCTTTCAAGACAGTCAGAAAAATTGCCAGTAGCACATTTTTTCCTTGAAGAATCCTGAAAAGTATTTCCAGAACCATTGTTAAACTGGAGTTCCTTCTCCTTAGATTTTAGCAGATGGTTGACATATCGAAAACCGAGCAGGTTACATAGCCTCATTATCGCAGTTCTAAATTCTGGAATTTTTTTCAGGGTTGCCATTCTTCTCCTGCAGGCTTCCGGAGGTGCAGGAAGGTCAGGCAGAGTGGCCCAAAAGGTGCGATAAAATTTGGCCCCAAGTTCCGCATGGTATCTTACGTACTGAATCACCAGTTGCCTGAAAGAAAGAAAATTGTTTATTCAAATGTAAACTACAAATTATGTTTGATTACTTCTAGGTAAGTAAGTCTAATCTTTCTAAGCTTTCTAGTTTGAGAAACCTATGTATTAGAGCAATTTATCAAGTCTCTTTAGCACGTAATTTACATGCCTTCCTTAGGCATTTGAAAGATTTTAACAAAGATCCACCTAGGGCTAAAGTAACACCGTGTAGAACTATAACCAATTAATTTTCTAACAAAAAAGATACCATGAGTTACCTATCTGACGCCTCAGTCCACACAAATTTTGAGTGACGAGTTGGATTGGGAAAGGCACACCGGCTGATAAAATCACAATTGTCATCTTGGCCCTCTCCATTTGTTCCCAGTTCTTCTCCATCTTCTGCTTGTATCTCCTCTTCGCCTTCTTGAAAATGAATGTCATGGTCTTCGAGATCAGTTGTAATGGGATTTTCTTCTTCTGTATCCTCGCAATTACTTTCAGATAATGGGCTTTTTAACATACCTGATTCTCGATTTACGGATTTTCTATGTTTCAATGACTTTGTTTTGGATCTTTTCTTCCTTTTCCGAGATCTGCATTTACTTGTTTCTGGTTGAGAATCCAGCTTGTGATTATTGAAATCTGTTTGGAATCTATGAAGACGTGACTGTTTTTTGTCATTAGAGACACGAAGCACCTACAGGCCAGAGCGTTAAACTAAAATTAGAATGCTAAAATTTGTCTTCTCTTCACAAATGGAAAAATAAAAAACACTTAGATCGTCACATAGCATTAAACTATTGAAGAGCTTCAGTGATAGGTTCAGATTTCTCTCCCGAAATGTCTCCTTCATTCTTTACCTTTATGGACATTAGTGGTGGGTGCTATACGAAACTCTGAGAATTCAACTTGAAGTACAAAGTCCTTCGGAAGCGGTTGGTAATGGGCAAAAACATCCGATATGAAGATTAGATAATGAACAGGCCAAGATCAAAATACTAACCTGTTCTAGGGTGAGATTTAAATCCCTGGCAATCTGTACACAGTCCTTGAAAGAAATCTTATTTGCTAGGTCATCTTTAATTACACGTTTGAGCAGCAGTGCACGCTGATCAGCTGTCATAACCCGAACGGAAGCCCATGATCGATAAAGAAACACCTGAAACAGAGAGCCTTCTCATTTTCGCATTAAGGGAAAAAGGAACCATACTGATCGATTATAACAAAAAGAAACATAACAAGGTATCTAAGAAAAGTGGTAAGAAAACTATGTCTACAAGGATGTAAACTTGTTCTCAACAGTGTAATATAAAATAAGCCAGCTGTAATGCATAGAATCAAAGGTAGCTAAATAATTCAAGAAACGGTAGGGATACCAGTATGCTGACTACAACATGGAAATGTCGGTTTGTAATAGTATTCTGAACAAAAATGTTTTACAATCGAAATTCTCAGCAACTGCTACGAACAGACAACACATAAGCCTTCTGCAAACTAAGCAACTAGAGTTACTGTGTCTTGCAGGATTTAATCAAGTCTGATCAATAACAAAAGTTCAATCTGTAGCCAACTTTTGAAATGTTGTGTTTCAAATGACAAACAGGTCACTCCTAACTTCTTAACTTCGGAGTTGAACAAATTGATTCACTGCAAATTAATACACCCTGTGGCTTTGCATTTACTCTGTCCCTTTATTAAACCCATTAAAGGACTCATCTGAATTATCCACTTCTACTCCTGGTCAGACTAGGTTAGTTCGAGTTGTTAAGTATGCGGAGATGGCACGAGGTGGCACATGCCTGTGTATGCCTATGTTGTGCTAGTGTTATGCCAGAAATTAAATGTTTCATGCTGTGCTGCACTTCTTTACAGAAGCTTGGCATGCAACAGCACAGATTTACTTGAAGGAAAGGAAAGGTAAACATTAAGCAACTTTAAGGTGCGAAAGTCTAGGAAAATCAATGACTTCAGCGTAAAAAATTTGACATGTTACCTCATGCACAGCAGAACCAGGGAAAGCATGCACTGCAGCAGAAGGATCAGCAGTGGCGTAACAATACTCCAAAGTTTTCCAATATATATCCACAGCTTCCTTACTTGATAGGATAAAGTCATGTCTAATCCTTGGTCGAAGATCTGAAGAATTGACACCTAGTGATAATGGGAGTCTTGACGAAGGCTCCTCAATATAAGGTTTAAGCTCCATCGCATAGGTAAGAGTGGTAAGAAGAGCATCTTCTATTTGTCCATCAGTCACTAACCGAATCAGCTACATACGAAAGAGAACATGGTTAGCTCAGTGCATATTACTATGAAAGAGAAAATGGTAATACACCACAAAACTCTCGGACACTTGAGGGGATTAATCTGCATCTTCTACCCTACATGCAAGCACATACCCTGGAGGGAGAAATACTGAGCCAAAGGAGTCTTACCATTGAGTATGGTCCTCTTCATTAAAAGAGACAACAAAGAAAAACAAAAGCAAATACAGAGTAGGTGTTGTGAGACTGAGAGGCAGCACACAACTTACTGACAATTAGAAACGGAATAGTTTTAGCAAATCCTTTTGGAAGTTTGAATTTTCTACAGAGAATGAAATTCCCTCTCAGATTTTTGTCAAACAAAAAGCAGCAATTTAAGTTCCTGAAATATGCTATTGTAAACGTTTTTGAGCCATTCCATCCTGCATTACATATTGTATACATTCTCATCTGAAGTTTATGATCTACTGGTGCTATACCTTGAGTCGCCGTAACACATCAATAATCCATGAGAGTCGTCCAGTAGCCCGAGTGTCCATCAAAGACTTGTAATCCTGCACAGGCAGATCAGAGAGACACAGACCACGTTTGCAACTCTCAATCATATCCTCAAACTTCAGTGTGGATCCAACAACTTGAAGAAATAGCTCGAGTGGCATTGCCTTTATAGCCAAATCCAGTGCAAACAGTTTGCAAGTGCTATGAGGATTCTTCAGGTCATAACCATGTCTCCCAGAGGACAAAGCATCATCCCAATCAGATGAACAACTTAAATAACTCCAGAGAAAGTTGTGTAGCAACTTAGCGCGAACCATTTTTGCAAGAACAAACCCATTAGAACGCATTGCTTCTGCTTTAACAGCTTGGGAGTCGGACATATCATTGCTGATAATCCTATTAATACCAGTCAGTACAGGAACTGATTTTTCATTCTTTATACGAGCTAAGCCTTGGCCACGACTTAACATGTCAAAAGATCTTAATCTTTCATGAACTTGACCCAAAAGTTCAGGAGTTAATTGAACAGACTTGTGCAATACCACCTCTGTCGTGCGGCTACGACCACAATTAGTAACAACAGGAACACTTACATGAATGCATTTGCAATGCCCTTCATTCTGAAGTTTATTTAAAGCACGTGTCACGGTTTTCTTAGCCAGTGTTGTGGGTTTGTCCTTCTCAAGGCTCTCCAGCCACTTATAAAGCTCGACCGAAAGAACAAACTTTTCCTCCTGCAGAATAACCCAAAAAAACAAAAACCTAAATATTTTTTAACTAGAAGAGGAAAAGTGTGCAACCCTCATACATGAAGGAGGACGATGATCCAACGACTGATACAAAGTTCATCAGTCAAAAGTTTGCATACCATGTAAATCACCATCTCTCAGACTCCATCCCGTTCTAAACTTCTAACCCCTTAGATCTTCCCTTAACATACATGCAATATCGTGGTGTTTATTTATTGTTTGTTTAGGACAATCTTTGGATGGGGTCAGGAGTTTCGGAATGGATTTCTCTGAGATGACGATTTAGATGGTGAAGAACATCAGCTCTAGTACTCAGCCCTTGGATCATCTCCCACAAAATTGGATTTGCAGTGGTAGTATTCAAAAAGTTGAGGGGGTATGGATCGAGGTGAGGTGAAAAAATAAGTAGCACAATCAGATAAAAGATACAAGTAGAGACTATAAAGACCTGGATCCGTTCGAGTAGCCTTTGCTCCCTCTGGGAACTAGCAGGGGTCAGCATAAGACATGGGTATTTTTGATAGGATCGACCCTTGGAATGGTTTGAGGAAGGAGGTGTTTCTGATGGAACAATACTTAACTCATTTTGCACTAAATCAAGTTCTCCATTCCCACTCAAACTAGCTAAATCATGTGGATGACTTCCACTGATAATCATCTGTTTATTCTCAGTTTTTGCATCAGGGCTACGGAAAGGTTCTCTTCCTTTCTGTTCACTTTCCACTTTCTCAAGGGCTGACTCATCGTTGGTGGTCAAAGAACCCAACTGCAGCATATCCTCATCTGACTTATCATGAAGATCCAGATCCTTTTTGCTTTGCGAGGATGGCTCAACTACATTGACAACATCTGTCGGTGTACTAGGAAGAGTGGACAAGGAACTACCAGTGAAGTTTCCAGATGTCCAAACTCGATAGAGCACAGACCTATTGTGGCTCTCGGATTGCAGGTGACACCCAAACCTCGAGAACATGTTGAGAAGACGAGTATAATATTTCTTATTACTAAGCCCAAGTCGCTTCAAGATCTGGTGAGATATATGCAACAACAAAAATACAAAAGATTTAGCAATATGATAAGGGCAAAAAAAACTAGAGGGGCAGCAGGAAAAATAAATGTACATGTATATATGGAGGGAGAAAACCACATTGAACAAGAATAACAAAATTTAGTAAACTCAATTAACGAATATAACCACATACCTCATTCACCGTTATACCCTTTGTTCCTTCGGCAGCAATCATATCATGTATTTGATGCTCGATCGGAAGCTCAAAAATCTGTGCGCTTACTTGGCCTCTATTTCCACATTTTAGTAGTTGGTCTGAGTTAAAATCATCAGCTCCGCCTACAGCATGTTTTGGCTCAAATTGCTTGGGATTAAAACTTTTCAATAACCGCATACAGCTGACAATCTGCCAAAGGTGGAAAGTCATCAAATTATACAGCTAACTCTTTTCTTTCATTCGTTTTGAGAAGTTGAAGCATACAGATAGAAAGTGAGAATCATGAGATAAACAAAGAGAAATCCTAACTTGCTGTCTACTTCTACTCGTCGATTTCAGGTCAGGAAATAAACCAAAGAAACGCAAATCGGACGAAAAAGAAACAGGATACCTCTAAAGAGACAAGAATTTAAGGACACCATACATGCATTGCTCTAATGAGTGCTAATGATGTATACTTAATCTACGATGAAGCTGCTAAAGGAAGAGGTCAATCTGAAACAAACATTCAAGAACATTAAGGAGGTGTTTTGTTTTTTGCTGCGATATAGTTGAATTGGCTGAAATGGTGGTAATTTTTTTTTGACAATCTCTATAGTGCTATTCTTCTATAAAAAAAACAGCTTTGAGCTCAGTGGAGAAGAAATAAACCGATCGAGTATCCAAATTCCATTTTACTTTTTTTTTGGTATTACAGACACAGCTGTGATGGTGATCCAACTAGACCAGCATCTGCCATGGATTTTATAAGGAGAGAGAGAGAGAGTTTTCCATATGTTGTTTGCTGTTTTGTGATCTCCTAATCACCATTAAAAACAATCTCACATACAACAGATAATGGATTCAAGTAGGCTGTACACTGTGCTCAATAACTGCCAAAGCATGGATAGTAGCTCACCTTCCTGTTCACTTCTGCATTGAACTCTTCGACAAGACCAGCATCTTTCAATCGGTTGCAGATCTGTAGACGCATTTCACTATGAGCAATAAAGTAAAAACATGCAGAAAGAACATCAGAACACCTCGAAGTAAAGTAAAATTAGACAGTATCAGCTCACATTTCTCCAAGCTCTATGTCCGGGAGTCTTCCGATAACCAAGAGCCTGTTTAATATCCGAGACAACCAGTACCTGTATAAAAGAATACTATGAAAGTGAATCAGCATAATTCTTGAGTTGAGGTCTTAAAGAAGGTTTAAATACAAATACCTCTAATCTTTACTGACCTTGCCATCGGCTACTTCAAGTTTATCACAAACAGCTTTCAAGGCGGGCAGAAAATCCATTACAAGAACATCTTCTTTGGCATGATCTCCTGCAGTGGCATCCACATTTGAGGTACTTCCTTCCGCACGCTTTGGACTCTCCAATGCATCTCCTTTCATGATTTCGAGTTTTTGTTGAGAACTTAAATGCTTTGCATAACGATATAAATGAATCAAGTTGGTGTGCACAATGGAAGTGTTATTTGAGACACTTTCTCCCTCCACTACAGATTCTTTTGTCCTTACCGTAGTTGATTGCCTAACAACCAACCCCTGGCATTCTAAGTTCCTCACTACATAGAAAATGTTATTTCCTTTCATGCCAAATTCCTTAGCAAGTTGACTTTGTGTTACTCCAGCACTTCTGCAAACACAATTTGTGACCATCAACAATGAGATGACTGACAAGATAGCTTCCCTATTACTAGATGAAACTGAAAACAACTTGATCATAAAAATTCGGTGTAACATAGTTGCTACGTTGTTGTTTCTTAGAATCAGCTTAGAACTATTCAGGTAAATATGTTCTAGATCCCAGATGCCAGGTTTCTACCCTTAATTGTAGTCACCAGATGGTAATTGGCCAACATAGGAGACCCTCTTTTGGTGGCAATAAATGACGCCTATCAGTCACAAAATAATGTCCCATAGGCAACAAGTAACCACAATTTCTTCCAATTTCCTCTACTTTGCTCAAATTTCACTACGATTTCTTCCAATTCACTGCATTGGTGTTTGGAGTTGGGTCAAAACTTACATTGGCACCCACCATGGCAGCCGTTACAAATAATTTTCAAATCAAATATGACAGATTGATAGTTGAACAAGGAAAATGAAAAGACAATTAATAGAGTAGAAACAAACCTAGCACGAGCAAGTCTTTCAAGGGCACGTCTTTGAGGAGCAGAAATACCAGCATCGGCAGCTTTAAGATCATAAAGACCAACAAAACTATCTCTAAGATGCTCAGCAGCAACAATTCTGAACCCTAATTTCTCAGCTTCTCCAAAAGAACAAGTTTTTCCAAATGAAGAATCAGAAATAGATGATGATGATGATGCTTTCTTAGTAGTAGTGGAAGATGCTTTGAATTCAAGACCAGGCGTTTTAACAAGTCGATCATAAATTGTGGTCTTCACACTCTCACATAGACTAAGACCAGATGAAGATACAGAATCTTCTAGTGTTGGCCATAAATCTTTGAGGAAAATTCCATTAATGCCTTGTGAACATATCTCTGTTAGAGCTGCTGAGACTATTGAATCCATCGGTGTAGAAGAAGAAGACCATTAATGGGAATATTGAGATGAGAACTGAAGACCAAAGGGAAGTTGTTTTTGTCGCAGGGGAAAAGCGGGAGCGGGTAATTTTCAGATTCTGCCCTAACGGGGTTGACTCCGTTTTCGTTTTGGTAGCCTTTATCTCACGAGGATGCTTCATAAAAAAAATCTCACCAGGAGGCCATAACCTTACGGCGCTAACCAAGGCCGGTTCCTATTGCATATGTTTGCCACTTTTAATGTGTCAAAAAAAAAAAAAAAATGTTTGCCACTTTTACGCCCATTATGGATATGGCAGTGGCAAACACAAATGGCTATATATGCTCTTTAGGCATACGCAGTTCTACCGACCAATGGAGTCTCCATCCCTTGTGGTCTCAAGATTGCTCGATGATCATTATAGTGCCAGCGATAGTTTTTATAGAGCTCAGCGCTATGATAGTCCTCGGTAGTTCATCATGTAACGGTCAGGAATCCACTCCCTATAAATACTTAATTCCAAACACGTTTCAACTTACACATCTTCTAATTATTTCAAATGAGTTCAGAGAAAACCAAATGAGTTCAGAGAAAACCAACATACCGCGGAAAATCAAAGAGGTGTTAGCCGAGCCAATATGTAAAATTGAATGAGAAAACGGGGTGCAAAATTTACAATTGCGAAAGATAAATGCATTTACAGGAATTATCTTTTGTTTACTGAGCATCCCGTAATTGGTGGTACAATCCAAGCCATGTCATTTTGGAAAAACATATTTCTGAAATTTCAAGAAAAAAAGAATGAACCTCCATGATCGTGACGTGAGCTCGTTCAATGGTTGTTTCAATGTAATCTCTTAGGATGTTAATTTCTATGTTGCTTTGGTAATGCAAGCGGGCCAAAACATAAGGAATTGTGAAAGTATGATGGATCTTGAACAAAGGTGTCGTGTGGAGTAGCTCCACATTAAGGGAAAAGACTTCCAATATGAAAGTTGTTATGAGATCTTAAGAATGTTCCCCTAATATAGTCCAGGTTTTATATTTTAATTTCTTAATTGTCAACTTAAGCCTAAATGTAAGTTTACTTCTTTTTTTTAATTTTAATTTATTAATTAAGTGTAAGTATAATTAAAATGTAAGTCTGAATTAAGAGCATAAGCTTCATTTTCAATAGTACTTCTTCTTGAATTATTTATAAGTCAAATTTTCGAATTCATTAACCACTGCGTTTTTTTACAAGATATAAATTAGATAATAAGAGATTTTACGAATAAAATCTCATACAATCTTCTTCATCTTGTTTTTCTTTTTTATTTCACATAAATTACAATTAATGTTCTAATGAACATAGTTTCCTTTATTTTTGTGACTAGTATTTTGGGTAACTTTAAAATTTTCTTTGCCTTGATTTGTTCTCGTCTTTAACTCTTCTTTGTATTTTCTTAGCTGCAGATTTGACTTGGTTGATATCCAAAACTTAAAGGATTCTTTGCTTTTTATCTATTTTTTTTATAGGAAAGAATAAAGATACGTTAAGAACTTAAACTAGACTTACACAAGAGGAATATTTCATGAGATCTCCAAACTCTTGAGCGGAGACTCGATCCGCTAACCTCCTACTTGAGAGTCAGTTGGCCAACTGGGCTAACCCCTGATGGGTTAGAAAAATCAAACTGGGTTGTCGAATCAAGTTAGGTTTGAAATTATGACATTCGAAAATTTTATAGACTGAGAAAGAGAGAATTTTATAGCATTACTCGGTTGGTATGTCAAGTTTGGTTATCATATTTTAGATCCAAAACTCAAGGCTACTCGATTGATCACCAGAGTCAACTTCGTTAGGTTAGAATAAGAAGTTTATAAATGTTGAGACAAACTCGTGTTATTTTGAAGAACATGAAGACGTATCCACATCAATGAACACATCATCCTTCTGTTCAAGGTTGTTTGAGGGAAAAAACTGTTTATGCTGTTTTTGGTAAATTTGGGTGTGTTGATGAGAAACGAATTCAAACCCTAAACAAATGCACTGCACGGGAGTACTTTTAGATTCGAGAGATCAGTCTGTAAGACTCTGGCCTAAACCAAGAAATGGTCGTTCCAGATTCAATTCGGTCACAAGGTGAAGGAGAAGGGTTGATCTTAGGGAGGGAAGCGAAGAAGGTGTTTGAGATCAGAATGTTAAATGATGAAGGTGTGGTTGTTTTATGACTTGTATCAGAAAATGGTTTCTGGCTACTTGTGTTGATAACACTTGTTTTTCGTCCTTTTTTGTCGAAATAGATCGTAAACATATTTATACTAGTCATTTGAGCGCACCCCTGATCTCGTAGGAAGTGGAGGTGATTAAGTATTGGAGAAGTGGGTTTGTGTGGAAGGTGGTGATCATCATGTTTCCGTTATGAGGGAAGACTGATCACACGTTCACCCGCTACTCTCATTACTGTTAACCGTCCGTCTTTCCTGACACTTTCTCGTAATGGGCGCGTTGCAAGTCGCACGCTGTAAACCGCCAGACCAATACCCCAGTGAGTATCCCCCAGTTTGTGACATGTTTGATGTCTCGAGTGAATGGGTCAAGTCATGTGACTTGTCGCTAAAATCGGCACATAGTGCTTTTAGGTTAAATGATTAGTTATTCGTGAAATCAATATTATAGCATCGCCTATAATCGATGTATATAAAGCATCTATTTCAAATAAGCAGCTGAAAAATAATCGAGGTGATAGAAGCATCGATGTTTTAGAGCTTGATCGAATCAGTCACAAATCAAGCGTATTAAAAGCAGCACGACCGGCCCTCTTTGGGTGATTGTTTGAGGACCCTATGTGTGAGCTATCACCTGGTCGATCACTCCCCGTAGGCGAGTGGAGGATGGTAGCCGTTCTAAAATCCTACCGGTTGATCTAAATTAGATCTGGATCATTCAAATCGGCTGACCAACTTGAGTGGTCGAGACGATTTGCGACAGTTAATGATTGTTGTTGAAGCAGCGCGAAGGGCCATCTTTGGGAGATCGTCCGGGATCGCATGGGCGAGCCGTAGCTCGGTCGATTGCTCCTAAAAGGAGGGGGTGGCCGGTGATCATTGAGGTACCTCATTGATCGCCTAATATTTGATCCAAGACGTCCGACCAAGCTAGCGAAGTTGGACGGACAAGATAGTTTTTGCGGCGAGATGTTTGCCATCTGTTGATTTAGGGTTTGTCAGTCGTGCAGCTACCCTATTTTTGGTTAATCGATTTCCAAGCGCCGGGCGCTGATTCAAACAGGACGATCGGCCATGTGTGAAGACGAGCCGCTAGTGAGTGTGTTGACATCTCCTGGGTCGTCTAAAATCAGATCTAAGCCACTCGATTCAGCTAGCGAAGACAAGCGGTCACGATCGATTTGCGACAGTAGCATATTGCCGCAAATATGAATTAAGGTTTTAGAAACGGTCGCGCCTACCCTAGTTAAATCGAGCGGTTTGATACGCCATTGACTTCCCATGAGTAAGTCGATCGAGTGGGAACAATATTGGGCCGGCAGTGAACTCATGTGCACTTCCTTGATCGCCCGAAACACGATCTAAGTCATCCAACTAGGCTAGCTAAGTTGGACGGACACGATCTATTTGCGACAATTGTATACTGCCGCGACCCAAATTAGGGTTTTTGAAAATAGCGTGCTTGCCCTAGTTTGGGCAAACGATTTGTTGCTCTACATACTTGTCGCGAGCAGGTCGATCGGGAAAGGGGGAAGTTGGGCCGCCAATGTGCATGCTGGCACCTCTTTGATCATTCCAGGGAAGATCTCAGCCGTCCAACAAGGCTGGCAAAGTTGGACGGTCATGGTGTATTTAGGACCTTTTTTGACGGTCTTAGCTCGTTTGAGATTTCTTTCAAATAGCGTGAACACCCATTCTAGGGTTGACGTTCGGAGCGTTTGGAAGTTAATTAAATAGGACTCGATCGACTATCGCATTAATGAGCCCGTCGGTGGTCACTACGGTGATTGCCTAGTCCTGCTAGGAGTAGGCTATGCTTGTTGGAATGTGCGGCCAAATTGTGTGGTCGTTATCGTTTCTGAGACTGATACTAACAGTCTAGATTTTCCTTAAGGAATTTAAGCGTGTTCGATCGAGCTAACTTAAAAGTGCGTCGATACAATATTATCTTTGTTAGAGAATGATGCAGCCCATGTGGGTACTTCCATGCAATCTCAATACTAACACTTCGGGAGACTCATGCTACTCTGCTTAGAGTGAAAATTTAATCGTCATGTCATGTCAATATTGAGAGTTCGACTGGGAACATAGCATGGAAAAATACTAGGCAGGCAATGCATTAGCGAATAATGTCGGTGGAAGATAAAATTCACAAAATAATTGGGATTGCTGGTGCACGCACCATTCTGAGTAAATTTCATAAATATATTGAATTGCTCAATACATATGTAAGTGAAAAGGTTTATGCACTCATCACTTTCAAATGGTTTTGTTCCTTTGCGGGATGACAAGCGCATTAAGTACGTAATTTTACAATTTTGGCCCTGAACTAAAAACCACCATCAACAAAGGTTAATAATACATACTTGACTTGTTTCCATTTTTATCTAAGTTGATTTCAAGTCGTTTATATTGAAAACATAACATATGAGGTTGTTATTTGATCATCATAGTATGGTCAACGTGTCAATGAAGAATATATAAGTTGTGATTACGACTTTGGTATATTGAAATACAAAGTATGACGTTTATCTTTTGAACTTCGTATATGTGACATAACACTGTCTTTGTAATACGTTACTAGATTGTGCGTTGAACTTTGGGTTGATTTCATGCCTAGAAAATTATGTTTGACTACATGAGTTTAATGAAGTAGACTTGTGAAATTTGTTTCGTAGTTGAAAGGAATCCTAAGGATCTTTTGCTGGACCGTTCTCTATTGGGGATGTTTAGCAGGACCAATTCCTAATAGCAAATTGTATTTCCGGTTTCTGTATACACTTGAGGGTTTACATAGACTTCAGAATATGAGTTGTTATTTAGGAAAGTTCACACTGTTGCGACTTTATGTGTATTTAAACATGTGCTAAAATCTTATATATTCATTGTTCAAATATATTCCTTGATACTCAATGTGAGATCCTGAACCAAAATATTCGAGAATCATTTATTTGATTTCCGAATTTATATGTCTTTAGTTTCCCAGTAATTAAAGCATACATCTGGAGCAAATATTAGTAAATATACTTGTATGCTAGTTAATATTGAGTTGTCATCCATGAGAGATTTCGGTATATTAGTTGGAATTAGACAAAACCGCAAATTGGTATTTACTGCATATATTTTGATATTTTCGGATTTGGAAATTCCTTGATTCCAAACAACCTTGGTCTATAAATAATCAAGTTTTTTCTTCTTACAAACTTATCTGGAACACACGCATTTCATTTTGTAGTCAATATGGGAAGCCGACTAGTTGTATTATACGTAATACTCACCTTGAGAAGAGCCTAACCTAATTAGGCGAAATATTATGTCCACTTCATTCAAAGAATTTTGTGGGATCAAGAAGCGTCTATAAGTACAGTTGGTCGGAAACTATAATCGTATTGTTATTTTAGTTTTCAATTATTGATTAAATTGAGTAACGGTGGTTGAACCTTGATTGCACCTAGTTTGTTTATTTTGTGATCCTTATCTTCCGATATAAGGTCACTCGAACTAGATCAAGGATCGACAATTTCATATCTGTTTTAGATTTGAAGATAGGCATGTGATCATCCATTGTTAAAAGACTTCGTTTTTTGCATGATTAATCATAAGGGAATCAAGTTATTTGTGCATGTACATTGAAGACCGAAGATTTGAAGACAAGAAAAAAAAAATATTCTGACTTTTGTGATTATACTTCGTGCACACTTGATTGACTGGGATCCAACAAGTTGGTTTATCTTTGATAGACTTGCATAACTTGTGGTGTAGATCAATGATATATCATTTGGTGATTCTCTTCAGGATATGAATCTGATAGTTTTTAAACTGAAATTTGATTATCTCGATAATCTAGATCTTGTTTAATTTAAACCGTTACAAATGAGTTTATATTATTTAAGTGGAAGAACCTTTGTAGAATTCAAGAAATATCGTTGATTTAGTTCTTGAGATTGATAGAGCGTTTACCAAATACAAATTAGTCATTTATTGTTTTGGAATATGATCCAAAGGAGTTGAGCGCTAGAAGTCTTCACAACGGCTGAAGTAACTTAATATAGTGGACTTCATCTTGGGATTCACCTGCATTGACCAAATTGGTAGTAGGTGCAGTGATACTCAAGGAATTACGTAACTTAGAGTTAGTTTACTTGGTTTCAATTATACAAAGTTGGTAGTAGTCGTTGTATACCGGCTTAATTCTCAGAGTATTTAAAACTGAACTAGGTCATAGGGTTTTTCTGCATTTGCGATTTCCTCATAACAAAATCTCGTGTCATGTTATTTACTTTACTTCCGCGTTATCTAGCTTATCTTTATAATTAAAGTAAATACACTTGTACGTTAATCCAACTCTTAGGTTTGATCCTAATAGTTTGGTTCAGTTTCATTACCTATTATTTATACCCAGTGTCACCTTATTAAAAATAATTTCCTTGACAATACATGTCTGAATCAGATGACACAAGGTGTCTCAATGGGTGGAGATCGAAAAGATTGTGGTGTACTTGGTACCCTCGTCATTTCAATTAGTATTAGTACAGCCAAACATGAAAAGATCTAACAATATGTATTTGATGGGATCCAACGTGTAAGACAACGAATTCACGTTTACATGAACCGTGTTCAGTTAACATACCTCCAAGATTTGATGGTACCTACTATTTGTGGTGGAAATTTGCTATGAAGTCGTTACTTCAATCACACGATTTTAATATGTGGATATTAGTCGTTGATGGGTACAATCTTCTGAAGATGAAAAATTAGGAAACTGAGTTGAAAAGCTTAGTTACGTAATCTAGTTAAGAAAAGGCTCACGCGAAGCATAATTCAGATGGTTTGAATATTATAATGCACATAGTAAGCCGATATCTTTAGCATCATGTCTCCATGTGCCAAACATCAAAGGATGCTTGGGATAATCTTATGATTGTGTTCGAAGGTAACACGTCGGAAAAGAAAGCTAGACTCCAAACTTTCACCTATGATTGGGAAAACGTTTGTATGGATGATAACGGTACCTTTGGGGAGTTTCATGTTAAACTCTTTGAGATTATCAATGCTTTCTTTTTTCTTGGAAAGGTATTTCTGAAAAGGATATAGTATGCAAAATTCTCATATCGTTACCATCAAGGTATGAGTCTAAGAAACATGCTATCATGGAAGCCAATGATCTCTCAACACTCTCTCGAAGCTCTCCTATGGGAAAGTTAAAGATCTTTGATAATAAGGTTAAGTTAAAAGACAAGAGAGTCGCATTTAAAGCATAAAACAATACTAACCAATCCTTGGAAAAATTTGGTATGAATTTGGATGAGAAATGTTCTGAAGAAGTTGAGTTACTTGTTAAAAATGAGCTTGATTCAACAATGGCACTTCTTACACAACGTGTTAAAGACATTCTAAGAAATAGGAGAGATAAACAAGCGTTTATCAAATCACAATATATATGACCTTTTTCTTCAACCAAGAAAGAAGTTGTGTCCGAAGATGATGAGGAAATCCAATGCTTCAAATGTCGTAGTTCTGGACATATGACTAGAAATTGTCCCAGTAAAAGAGACTATAAAGGAAACACAAAGATATCACACTACTCTTAATAATATACCTAAGAATAAAACCCTATGAAGGATCGTTATATTATGATACATTCTTTTCCGAAGCTAGCAGTTGTCACATGGAGAAGCCTGACTGGTTACTCAAAGACTGTCTAGCTAATCTCGAAATAGTCAGCGACAAAAATATTTGTTAGAGCACTGCTTGGTCGAACTCGCATGCATTGCTATCTCAAGCATGTTTGTCAATGTTAGTGATCAAAACTATAAGTCTTGATTCTAGCCTATTTATAGATGTCTCGGACTAGGACATAAATTATGTAGTTGAGCTTAGACTTCACGGCGTTCATCATTTGAAGACGAAGAACTACTATGGGGATCTTGTGAAACTTTATCGACAAAAGGTATGTGGAGACTTAAACTCATATATCACTTGGAAAGTCTATTTCTACTATATCTCCTATATTGAGACATAAGTCGTATTACGATATAGTTTTCTATATACACATTTGAGATTTCGAGCTGAGTTTATGTCGCTTACATATTTCTCGGAATATGTATTGGCAAGCTTTCGCTTCGGCCAAGTTCATCTTACATTCGTGACGAAAGTCTGAATATGATCATGTCAAAATTGTCGAGTAACATCTTACATGGTTTGTGTGATACAATCATTTGGTGTTGTCTTGGAATGTTTCGTTATGATTATTTCAATAACTTGAAAATTGCTTTGATGCTAATAGTGTGTGAAAACGGCTATTATCATCCTCTAAGAAAGTTTCAATGATTGAAATAAGAGTTTAGAACACCATTTTTGGATATGTCATGATGTGCACTCTTGTACATATGTAATCCATGTCCGGGAACCATAGTATGCGCACCCTTTTGCGTACCGGTTGGTTTGAGAAATCCGAGAACCTAAGTATGCGTACCCGTTTGCGTCTTTGGCGCACGGTGTTCATGTCCGAGAATTCTCGCTGGGATTTAAAGTTCGCGCACCCGTTTGCGTATTGGCGTAACCCAATCTCGGTCAGTGTATTTCAAGTATGCGTACACGTTTGCATACTTGAAGGTTAAAGTTCTAAAATCGGTTACGAACATGAACATAAACATTTATATAATAAGGAATGCAATCTTTGCAAACCATGGCTATAATGTTCATGATTGATTCGAGTGAATCAAACCGATTTTGCTTCAATTGTGTTTTTGTATAATTCTATGAGAATATAGCAATTGAAAAACTCTTTAACTAGTTTCATTTGAGTCATTTGAACTAGTTATGGTTAAGATGAATAAGGTTGACATGAGAGTAATCATATGGCTAACCTCGGTAACTATTTGTGAACCAACATGGTGTACACGTTTGGGTACGGATACATAAACCCAAATGAGGGTACACTTCATTTGTGTGTGACAAGCTAAGTTCAATCTAACGGTTGAAAGATATTAGCTTGGTTGAATCAGGTTTTTTATCTAACGGTGAATATTGAATGCTTTGTTACCAAGGTAACTTGGATTGCAAACCCTGATTTGAAAACTATATAAAGGATAACTCTAGCAACTGGGAAAACTAATCCCCACACCTCTTGTGTGTTACTAGTTGCATAACTAGAGTCGATTCTCCTTTAACCTTAGGTTTCTTCGAGACCCTATAGGTTAACGACTTCAAAGACTTCATTGGGATTGTGAAGCCAGACCCAACTATTTTCTTTGTAGTTTATCTTGCCCGATTCTATCGTATTGAGTACAATTAAAATAATTGACTCGAGATTAATTTCTCTGATAGGCAAGATAAAAGTAATCACAAACATCTTCGTCTCGTCGTTTGTGATTCCACAATATCTTGTTTCGCTAGTCGATTAAGATTATTGTGAGGTGATTAATAATACTAGGATGTTCTTCGGGAATATAAGTCCGGTTGATCAATTGGTTCCTGTTCACCTTGATTTATCAAAAGACGGAACAAAAACTCTTGGGTATTTCGTGGGAGATGATTTATTCAATATATAGAATTTTCGTATGAGAGATGATTTGTTTATCAAGTCTTCGACTTTGGGTCGTAGCAACTCTTGGTTGTGGGTGAGATCAACTAAGGGAATCAAGTGCGTAGTTTCCTGCTGGGATCAGAGACGTAAGGAACGAAACTGTACCTTGAATCAGCGTGAGATTGATTAGGGTTCAACTAAAGTCCAGTCCGAAGTTAATTGGTAGTAGGCTAGAGTCTGTAGCGGCTTAATACAGTGTGGTGTTCAATCTGGACTAGGTCCCGGGGTTTTTCTTAATTTGCGGTTTCCTCGTTAACAAAATTCTGGTGTCTGTGTTATTTCTTTTCCGCATTATATTTTGTTAGATAATTGAAATATCACAGGTTGTGCATTAAGATCAATCAATTAGAATATCCAACCTTTGGTTTTTGATTTAAATTGATTGACACTTGAATATTGGTATTTGGTACCGTTCAAGTTGTTTCACATAATAATCAGGCTCCCAGATTTCTATCTGTTTGATTTGTTGATTACATTGTGAAACAGAGATATTAAACTCTTTAATATACTTTACTCTAGATTGAGTCGATCGTCAAGTTGATTCTCTAGAAAGCGTATTGGAGTAAGTCCTCTCGGATTGCTAAACGAATTGTTGGGTGTGGTTGTTAGACCCCGCATTTTCAATTGGTATCGTGAAGCGAGGCAAACACATTAAAGACCTCATAAGTCCGTGATTGTAGCGATCTGATATGGACAGAGGTGCTATCTCTATAAACGTACCACCAGTCTTCGATGGCTCAAATTACTTGTGGTGGAAAATTGCTATGCGTGCCTTTCTTCAAGGGCGTGATTTTCAATCATGGGTTTATGTAGTTAATGGCTATGATGCTCCCGTTGTGGCAATAGGAAATGCAACCGTTCCAAAGAATATTGGTGCATATGACGCTGCCGAGATACTTGATGCAAAGCAAAACTCCGACGGTTTGAATGCCATCATACAAGCCATTGCCCAAGATCTTCAATACCATGTGACTACGTGCACTCGGTCTATAGATGCATGGGATATCTTAGAAACCGTATTTGAAGGAAATACCAATGAAAAGAAAGGCAGGCTTCAAAACCTAAATTTCGATTGGGAAAACCTTCGTATGGCAGATGCAGATTCATTTGATGAGTTTAATTATAAAGTATCTGAAATTATTAATGTATCTTTTGCATTGGGTAAGACTATTCCTAAAAAGGACATTGTGATGAAAATTCTCAGATCGCTGCCATCTAGATACGATTCTAAGAAGCATGCCATCGTTGAAGGAAATAACCTTGATGCTCTCTCTAGAAACACGTTGGTTGGAAAGCTAAAAATCTTTGATCATGAGCATACATCCAAAATCAGAAAGGATGTGGCCTTCAAAGCACAAAAGAACACTAAATTACTTGACAAAAGTAAAAGTGTTCATGTCTCTGAGGATGATCTTTCCGAGGATGATTCATCAGATGAAGATCTTGACAAGTCAGTCTCTTTGATCACAAGACGGTTTAGAGATCTCTTATTGAAGAGAAGTAAACGGTTTTCCAGAGACAAACCTAGGTCACCAGTTAAACCTCACAATCGCATTCCTCCTAAAAATAGGGATGCCGACGAGGATGATGACGAGGTTATGCCACAGTGCTTTGAGTGTAAAGGTTTTGGTCATTTTGCAAATGAGTTTCCAAACCGTAGAAAATACACTGGGAACAAAGGTCTTGCTGCAACTCTTGATGAAATGTCTGATCACTATGATTCCAATGAAGACGAAAAATCAAGTGTTGCACTTCTTTGTAAAGATATTGATTTTGATAATTGTAGCAATACATACATCAATCTTGATATCCTTCCAGAAGAAGACTCAAACAATCTGGAAGAAAAAATTAACCTTTGTGTTGGAAACTCTCTGTCTGATTTTTCAGATTCCACTCTATGTCTAGCGGCTTGCACATCTCGGGCGTCTGAATCATCTTATCCATTGACATGCTATTATTGTTTACTCAAAGGTCATGAAGTCTCAAAGTGTTTCAAGTACAAACACAAGATGAGATATGTCAATAAACTTCAACGAAGAGCAAATCGCCTAGCAAACAAGCTTAAACTTGTTCAAAAAACCGCTGAGGTATGTAAGTGTTTATGGGTGAAAACTATTTCTGTCGGTTTTGGTAATTTGGGGTGTGTGTATGAGAAATGAGTCTAAACCTTAAACAAATGCACTACACGGGAGTGCTTGTAGATTCGAGAAATCTATCTGTGCAAATCCTGCCTAAACCAAGAAATGGCCATTCCAGACTTGTTTCGGTCACAAAGTGAAGGAGATGGGGTTGATCTTAGGGAGGGAAGCGAAGAAGGTGTTGAGATTGTGAAAGTGTTGGCTATGTATGACTTGTATCGTAAAGTCGGGCGGCTTGCGGGATGTAAGCTATCGGGCCGGTGTTTGGATACGATTGTATCAACACTTGCCTCTATTGTCTTGACTTGTTCTTGTTGTTTGGAAATAGGGAGGAGAACCTATTTACACAAGTCATTTGAGCCTTATTCACGTCTCTCATGGAAAGTGGAGTAAGTGGAGTGATGGAGTAGTGGAGTTGTGTGTTAGTGTTACACGACCAGTCTTGCCCACTTCTCATGTCATCTCTAACCGTCCATGACTTCCTGACACGTTCTTATGATCACGCGCTGCACGCTGTAAACCGCCATACCAATACCCCAGTATGTATCCCCCGTTTTGTGACATGATTGATGTCTCGAGTGTGTGGATCGTGGGACCCACGTAAAGTAGCATGTAATGCTAGATTAAATAACTAAGTTATTTAGGAAGTCGATACTTGTGAAGTACCGTGTGTATTCTATGTGTCTTTGCATCATGGTGTGGTAAAGTGACGGGTGGTGATCACCATGACGCCTCACCGACCAATTAACTCCCGACCAGGGTTGTATAACCAATGGTGAAGTTGTACGGACGAGATGATCTTTGAGACACTCATCTCGCAACCGTTGATGGAATTAGGTTTTTGAAGAGGTGCGCAAGCATCACTCTTGACTTGGTCGAATCCAATCTTGGGATACAATTTTGACAGGGCCGATCGTGCATGTGTGTAGACAACATGACGTTGTAGGCGCCCGTATCTCATTGTCTCGTGAAAGTGTGATCTGGGCCACTCAATTTGTCCGGCGAAGTTGAGTGGTCTAGATCAATTTGCAACAGAAATTTGGTGCCGCAAAAGCCGCGCATCATGTCAATTTTGGGCGCGCGTTCCAAGACAACCAAGCTTGGTCGGTCTTGGCCTGATCGGCCGGCGTGCATACGGTGGGATGATGTATATACTCAGTACTTCATCTTCCCATAGAAACGTGATCTAAGCCCCTCAATTTGTCCGGTAAACTTGAGCGGTCGAGATCAGTTTGCGGTTGGGAAGTGTGACCACGCCTAGCTTGGGCGCGCGAATTAAGGTGTACAACCAAGTTTGGTCTTGGCCGATCGGGTGTGGAGATAGGTGGGCCAACAGTGATCGTGTTGATACTTACCGGACCCGCTTAGTCTATTCTCGGACCCTTCATTCGTGGGAGAAAATGGACGCTCGTGATAGCGACACAAACCCTAATTAGGTTTTGTCGGCCGTGTGTCATACCCGGTTTGGGGCGCACGAATCAAGACGACCAACCATAGTTGGTCCCGAACGATCGATCAGTATGTAGGCGGAGCCCACAAGTGTTTGTGTTGACATGCTCTGGGCTCTTTGAATCTACATCTACACCCTCCATCTATGCCTGCGAAGATGGATGGTTGAGACTGTTTTGCGATACATGTAATGTGCCGCAAACCCTAATTTAGGGTTTTTCGTCCATAATGCTCTGGTTTGGACGGTTTGGCAAGGGAGACCGACCATGCGGGGCCCGCGTTGGGTCGGTAGTGAATATTCCAATACTTGCTTGGGGTCATGGATTCAATCTAAGCCATCCAATCATCTTTGGTAAAGTTGGATGGTCGTGATCGTTTCGAGACCGATATGGTCGGCCAGGTTCAAATATGCTCAATCGGGCTAGTATAACACACCGAGATTCGTAGCCTGTATGGGTATTTCGTACATGCTTCATTATTAATGCTTGGAGATTCGTGTTGCTCTGCTGAGAACAACACTCATTCGTCATGCCACACCGGTAATGAGTACAGGAAATACGAGGCTGGTCATGCATTAATTAATAATGTCAGTAAATTCATTGGGTATATGGGATTGTTGCTACATGCTCCAACCTGGATAAATTTCGTGTATTTAATTCACGAGAATCTTTGGGATTGTTGCCACATGCTCTATTCTAGGTGAATTAGTAAAGTGAAGAAGTATTCATCACTTATTAATGGCTTTATCTTTTGCAAGATGTTAGCGCATAATTTTGGCTTTTACAATTTTAACCTTAAATGAAAATCCACCATCAACATTAAGTCCCCGCCTAGCGCATAATGGTTACACTATTGTGGGGTAGGCATTAGATGGTGACATATACGAGATAAAACTTATGAGACAAAGTTAGATGTTACCGAAGAGACGAGTCGTCTGTCCTTGGAGCATGTCACGTTCAAGAGGCGTTCGAGCGAGCGTTCCCTAGCATGATGTCGGTCTTGCTCGCTTCGATCGACCTTGCTATGCCTCGCTTGATCGAGATCCTTCTTCGTGATTGTTCCGCTCGAGCGTGGGGCTGATGTGCCTCGCTCAACGGCCATTGCGCCGCTTCGCTCGATCGTGGGACTCATCATGCGCCGCTTGATCGAACGTGGGCTTGTTATGCCCGCCTTGATCGAACGTGGGACCCACCGCGTGCCTCGCTTTGCTTGGGGCCTACCGCGTGCTCTGCTTCGACCAATTTGGGGCTGGATGTGCCCGATCAAGTGGGAGCCGCTGCGTGCTCGCTTTTGCTTGGGGCCGGCTGTGCCGCTTCGACCAATTTGAAATTTGGATGTGCACGATCAAGTGGAGCCGCCGCGTGCTCGCTTTGCTTGGGGCCGGTTGTACCGCTTCGACCAATTACCAAACCCGTTGCCTCACCCCAACACCGGACTTGCCCCTTGACCAACACCGAACTTGAAACTTGGGCAATCGGGACTTGTGACTTGATCAATACCGGACTTGTCACTTGATCAATACCGGACTTGAAACTTGAGCAATACTAGGACTTGTCACTTGATCAATACCAGACTTGAAACTTGAGCAATACCGGACTTGTCACTTGATCAATACCAGACTTGAAACTTGAGCAATACCGAACTTGTCACTTGATCAATACCAGACTTGAAACTTGAGCAATAATGGACTTGTCACTTGATCAATACCGGACTTGAAACTTGAGCAATACCGGACTTGTCACTTGATCAATACCAGACTTGAAACTTGAGCAATACCGGACTTGTCACTTGATCAATACCAGACTTTAAACTTGAGCAATACCGGACTTGTGACTTGATCAATACCAGACTTGAAACTTGAGAAATACCGGACTTGTCACTTGATCAATACCAGACTTGAAACTTGAGCAATACCGGACTTGTCACTTGAGCAGTACCGGCCTTGTGACTTGAGCAGTATCGGCCTTGTGACTTGATCAACACCGGCCTTGTGACTTGATCAACGCCGGCCTTGCTTTCTTTTCCCGTACAGTTTATGTGCTTGCTCGAGTGTCATCCTTGCTACTTCGACCAACACCGGTCTTGCCTTGACGAACATCGGTCTTGCTAACCAACATCGGTCTTCCCTTTGCTCGAACATGGGATCTAGGCGTGCTTGCTTTGCCCAAACGTGAACCTTGTATGTTCGAACGTGGTGTGGGTCCCGCTGAGAGCGTTGAAGCATCTTCTGGAGCAAGCATGTCCCGGAGAGCGTTTGATGCAGCTTCTAGTGGGTGGAGCGTTGAAGAAGTTCTTGACTGACAGTAAAGGAATTTCATGCTGAGCCTCAGTCCCTAAGCGTGGTCTACGTGGCTCTATCTTGTATGCCCGATGGGTCTTTTGTACGTAATGATTGTTGATGTGGTGAATCTCTGGATGGTATTATCGACGAGCAACAACAGTTCCTGGAAGCAGCTGTGATCAGAAGAGACTGGCAGGGAGAGGCATGATAGCTACGGGCACAAACTTGGCAGTCTTCATATAGTGGTAGAGCTCGTCTCATTGTTAGAGGGATAAACTGGAACCGATGGCTTTCTTGACGTTTCTTCATGAAATAGAGAAGAGGGAGACAATCCCCTACCCACGAGTATCCAGAGATTTGGACTTGATAGATGTTGTCACGCTAGGTTCATGAGGATGTCTTTGAGATAGGCAGTGCAAAGCAGTCCCAGTCATACTTCTTTGGTAACGCGACTAAATCTTCTACGGGAGACAAATTCTGAAAGCGTCTCTAATTGATGTAGTTACCATCGATCCAGATATGGAATATCTTGGACGTTGTTTCACCATTACGGCAGTCGTGCATATGGTGCTGGAGTTGGAGTTGGCGATTTGGACGCGCATGATGTTGTATCTCGGTGGCTTTCCTCTTGCTGCTTCAGAGAAACTTCTTATGGAAGGCTGAAGGTTGTATTGCCTGTTAGTGGGATGTATGCTTCCACGAACATCATGAGGCTCTTCATTACTGGAAGGCCTGGTTCTTTCCAATGGGTAAATCTTTGTCGGAGATGAGCGTTCAACCTTCACGAAGTCCGAGAGGATGACCAAAAGTGCAGATTCTCCAACATAACACGGTAGACATGCACCATCATCTGATAGAGTGATTCTCCCGGATTATTTCTCGACATGACACGCGGACATTGTTATCTTCTTGAGGCTGCTCCCTTGAGGTGTCGGCTTCAGTGGATCTGAAGATGTCCCATTCTCGCTCTTGTCTGGGCTGACATAATAGGCTAACCCTTTGTGATGATTCAAAGATGGCAATATTTGTTGAATCCTATGAAACGCTTCCTGTTGTAGTGTGATCCAGACGAAACTCGATCCTTTCTTCAGCAGGGGGTGAATGAAGCAAAGTTCACCTTGCCCATGAAGTTTTGGAGCTCCTTCAAAGTTCACGACAGCGACTTTGTGAGGATAGCTTGAGTCTTGGATTTGACTACTATATCATCCATGTAGTCTTCGACTTGCTTATGCATCATGTCGTGGAAGATTGCCGTCATAGCACGTTGATACGCGCCAGCGTTCTTTAAACCGAATGGCATAACAATATAGTAAAAATTGCCAAGAGGGGTTCGGAAGGCTGTCTTACTTGTATCGTGCTCATACATCTTTATCTGATTGTAGCCGCTGTAACCATCCATGAAGGAGAACATGACGTGTCCGCTTGTGGCGTCTACTAACATGTCGATGTTAGGCAGAGGAAAGTCGTCCTTGGGGCAGCACTTGTTCAAGTCTCTGAAATCCATGCAGCACCGAATCCGTCCGTTTTTCTTCTTTACTGGGACCACATTAGCTAACCAGGTTGGATGATGAATAGGTGCGATGAAGCCAAAGCAGCCTAGCAACTTCGAATTTCGTTCTTGATTTGTTCTTCCACTTCGTGTCCGAATTGCCTCGGAGATTGCTTAATTGGCTTGGATCCAGGTACGACATGTAGGTGATGGGTGACCAATTTTTCGTCTAGACCAGGCATTTCCTCGTATGTCCAGGCAAACACATCTTGGTACTCCTTGAGTAGTTGGACAAGGCTCACACGTTCGTCCACGGACATAATCGAACTGATAGAGACAGGCCTGGGAGATTGTTCATTCCCGATGTTAACAGTCTCGGGCTCGTCAGTTGTGGAGTTGGTGCCATCTTGTAGCTGTCGCGGAGCGTCCAATAGCTCCTCTTGTGTTTCGTCGTTCTTGCAGCATTCAACTGGGCGGAGAGACTGGGTGCCAGTCTCTCCTGCTAATTGCTAACAGCGGCGCCGGTATATTGTCTTCCCCTTCTGATCACGGTTTGCCTCGAAAGTGCGTTCCCTTTTGGTGTGAGCATGGGTTGAAGCTTCACCGGATAAAGATGGACGCCTCGTCAGAAAAGGCGTGTCGTGGTGCTTAGCCCCCAGTGATGCAAGTCGGTCCTCTTCCTGGATTGAAGCCTACGTGGATAGTGGGGTGCACATGACTTTGTATGACCTTCCCTGCGGAGTTTCTTTTGGATCGAACAGTTCCACTCCGCATATTGGTGCGTACGGAGACAATGATGCAGGAATACGGATGACTTCCTCATTTAGCACGGTCTTCAGGCACTGGTGATACGTTGAAGGGATGACCTTATTGTCATGAAGCCACGGTCTCCCTAGTATCATATGATAGTACGGCTCCTTTTCTATGACTTCAAATTTCACTTTTGACTGAACGGGTCCTACTGATAAATTCAGATTGACATACATGTATGTGCTGGTCTGGTTTCCTTCGAAGTCCTTCATTGTGGTGGGCTGCCGTACAATCTTGCATGGGCTAACCTTGGCTGTCCTGAGAGTCTTGAGAGTAATCACATTCGAAGATGCTCCTGTGTCGACGAGGGCCCTCCTGAACTCTGAACCCTTGATGCGTGCGGTAACATGTAGGGCCCGGTTGTGACCTTCCTCCGCCATCATGTCGTCTTCTGTAAATGTAACATTATTTACAAATGTTTCCGATGCAGTTATGACTTCTGGACGTGAAGGAGTCAGGTGTACGTCCAGAGCTATTTTATTAATTGCAGCAAACGTCGCTGCCCGTTGATTCTTCGAGAGTTGCAAGAGTTCACACAAGCTTTCCACTAGAGATGCCGCTTCCTGATCCACTGGTCTCTGGTTTGTAGTAAAGCTGTTGATCTGAGGAAAACTAGTCCCCGGTGTAGAGGTCTCCGGAACGCTCATCTCTGATGTCATCTTGATGAGGAGATCAAGTATGCCGTTTACCGCTTCTTTGATTAGCTCCATGTTCTTCGTGTGAATCTCCTGTACCCGTGCTAGTTCGCTTAATGTTGGAAATCTCCTGATCATGCCGTCAGATACGCCGTTAGGAGGAGGGGTATCTCCGTTGGAAGAACCATCAGGATTTGAGACTGTTGAGGTGGTCCTAAGGCCAACCATCTCGAAATTGATTGAATGGTATTGAAGAAATTGACTTTACAACCGAGAGATTAACCTCCCGCTGTGGTCGCCAATTGTTTATGGGTGAAAACTATTTCTGCCGGTTTTGGTAATTTGGGGTGTGTGGATGAGAAATGAGTCTAAACCTTAAACAAATGCACTACACGGGAGTGCTTGTAGATTCGAGAAATCAATCTGTGCAAATCCGGCCTAAACCAAGAAATGGCCGTTCCAGACTTGTTTCGGTCACAAAGTGAAGGAGATGGGGTTGATCTTAGGGAGGGAAGCGAGGAAGGTGTTGAGATTGTGAAAGTGTTGGCTATGTATGACTTGTATCAGAAAGCTGAACTGGCTTGCAGGATGTAAGCTATCAGTTCCGGTGTTTGGATACGATTGTATCAACACTTGCCTCTCTTGTCTTGACTTGTTCTTGTTGTTTGGAAATAGGGAGGAGAACCTATTTATACAAGTCATTTGAGCCTTATTCACGTCTCTCATGGGAAGTGGAGGAACTGGAGTGATGGAGTTGTGTGTTAGTGTTACACGACCAGTCTTGCCCACTTCTCCTGTCATCTCTAACCGTCCATGACTTCCCCGACACGTTCTTGTGATGGCGTGTTGCACGCCGCACGTTGTAAACCGCGCACCAATACCCCAGTATGTATCCCCCATTTTGTGACATGATTGATGTCTCGAGTGTGTAGATCGTGGGACCCACAGAAAGTAGCATGTAATGCTAGATTAAATAACTAAGTTATTTAGGAAGTCGATACTTGTGAAGTACCGTGTGTATTCTATGCAGGTACTGCATCATGGTGTGGTAAAGTGACGGGTGTTGATCACCATGACGCCTCACTGACCAATTAACTCCTGACCAGGGTTGTATAACCAAGCCGGTGAAGTTGGACGGACGAGATGATCTTTGAGACACTCATCTGCGACCGTTGATGGAATTAGGGTTTTGAAGAGGTGCGCAAGCATCACTCTTGCCTTGGTCGAATCCAAGCTTGGGATACAATTTTGACAGGGCCGATCGTGCATGTGTGTAGAAAACATGACGGTGTAGGCGCCCATATCTCATTGTCTCATGAAAGTGTGATCTGGGCCACTCAATTTGTCCGACGAAGTTGAGTGGTCGAGATCAATTTGCAACAGAAATTTGGTGCCGCAAAAGCCGCGCATCATGTCAATTTTGGGCGCGCGTTCCAAGACAACCAAGCTTGGTCGGTCTTGGCCGATCAGCCCGGCGTGCATACGGTGGGATGATGTATATACATGTACTTCATCGTCCCATAAAAACGTGATCTAAGCCACTCAATTTGTCCGGTAAACTTGAGCGGTCGAGATCAGTTTGCGGTTGGGAAGTGTGACCACGCCTAGCTTGGGCGCGCGAATTAAGGTGTAGAACCAAGTTTGGTCTTGGACGATTGGGCGTGGAGATAGGTGGGCCCACAGTGATTGTGTTGATACTTACCGGACCTGCTTAGTCTATTCCTGGACCCTTCATTCGTGCAGGAGAAAATGGACGCTCGTGATCGCGACACAAACCCTAATTAGGTTTTGTCGGCCGTGTTTCATACCCTGTTTGGGGCGCACGAATCAAGACGACCAACCATAGTTGGTCCTGACCGATCAGTCAGGTATGTAGGCGGGCCCACGGTGTTTGTGTTGACATGCTCGGGCTCTTTGAATCTACATCTACACCCTCCATCTATGCCTGCGAAGATGGATGGTTGAGACTGTTTTGCGATACATGTAATGTGCCGCAAACCCTAATTTAGGGTTTTTCGTCCATACTGCTCTGGTTTGGATGGTTTGGCAAGGGAGACCGACCATGCGGGGCCCGCGTTGGGTCGGTAGTGAATATTCCAATACCTGCTTGGGGTCATGGATTCAATCTAAGCCATCCAATCATGCTGGTAAAGTTGGATGGTCGTGATCGTTTCTGAGACTGATATGGTCAGTTCAGGTTCAAACATGCTCAATCGGGCTAGTATAACACACCGAGAGTCGTAGCATGTATGGGTATTTCGTACATGCTTCATTATTAATGCTTGGAGATTCGTGTTTCTCTGCTGAGAACAACACTCAGTCGTCATGCCACACCGGTAATGAGTACAGGAAATACGAGGCTGGTCATGCATTAATTAATAATGCTGTAAATTCACAGGGTATATGGGATTGTTGCTACATGCTCCAACCTGGATGAATTTTGTGTATTTAATTCACAGAATACTGGGATTGTTGCCACATGCTCCATTCTAGGTGAATTAGTAAAGTGAAGAAGTATTCATCACTTATTAATGGCTTTATCTTTTGTAAGATGTTAGCACATAATTTTGGCTTTTACAATTTTAGCCTTAAATGAAAATCCACCATCAACAGTAAGATTTTAGCCTCTTCAAAGAAGTTGGTTTCCAAAGATAGGTCAAGACCACTAGAGAAAAGAGTATGGTCTAAACAGTTTGATAGACAGGGTCTATGAATTCCTTTCAAAAAGGTTATGATGCACAGATTGTTGTTCACCGCAAAGACAACTTGATTGTGTTGCTTTTCGTACATCTTGTCTCATGTGCCCGATTATAAGAGACAAGATTGTGCACACCTCGGGCTTTTAAAGAAAAATTTTTGTTTTTGTTTTTCTTAGATTTGCCGTGTGAAATTGAAATTCTTTCATATTAGAAGGGACTTCCCTGTTGTTGATGGTGGCTTTTAGTTCAGGGCTAAAATTGTAAAACCCTACATTTAATAGGCCGTCACTCTGCAAAGAGACAGAGCCATGTAAAAGTAATGAGTGTTCAACCTCTTCATTGGCACACTTATTGAGCAACTCAATATTTTCTCATGAAATTTACCTGAGAATAGTGCATGTAGCAACAATCCCGGATATTTACGTAAGTTTTGGCACCTTGCCTATATTCACTTAATATAAATTTCTTTGAATGCTTTCTGTGCTATGTTCCCCGGCTGAACCCATAATGTTGATATGGCATGACAATTTGTGTTCACTCGCAGCAGAGTAGCACAAACTACCAAATATCAGGGATAAGGTCTTTGCATAAGGTATTCAATCAGAAAGCATGCTGCTCTCTGGCAATGAACTTAAAAAACTCTGTGTCAACACATAATTCAATCAATTACCCTGACTAATTTGCAAAAGTTAGGGTTTTGCGCCTTGCGCAGTATATCAGACCTTGCTTGTCAAAATTAAGCCTAGGCAAACTAGGTAATTGATCTGCCATGGATTAGTAGGTGCAAAATCTTGCTCAGAATCAGAAAACAAGGAGCCACAGGATAGGAGCAGCAGCAAAGGGAGGCGTGGCCATGCCTTAAGCCAGCCAGCGCCATTTGCCATTGGCCACGCCCCATCCTAAACCGACCCTATTTCCCTCGACCAATCAGGTCGCCTTAAACTCGCCACACGCACATAAGTCGTGGTTGGGCCCATACTTGTCGGCCCCATTTCCCATCGACCAATCAGGTCGCTCTAAAGCCGCCACACTCACACCAGAAGTGTAGCCACGCCCATGCTTGGCCGGCTCTCTTTTTTGACCAATCAGGTTGCTCTAAACTTGCCACAGTGTTAAAAGGGGAAACTGCGCCAGATGTTCACGAAGCCAATTGGCTATCCAAAAACCGCGCCAACATGCCAAACATGCCATGTTGCGCCAATGAGATGAGCGGCATGCCAACATGCCACTTTGTGGCAGCATGCCAAAACATGCCATAAATAGCGCCTTGCGTGCTAACCTACCTCCTGTTCGTGGCCAACGCCATGATAAGCTTAAATTAGGGTTTTCCAAGTCAGAAGCACGACTCTGCATTAACCAAAGCCCTAATTTCCAGTCGTGGCACAAATTATGCCACTTCGACCCCACAACATGCCACGAGCCGTGTGGGACTCAGGAAGCCCTAGGAATGGCGCCATATCATAGCCACCCACGACAATCCTTACTCTTGTGGCCGTTTCCACACCATGGCCTTTATATAGTTCCTTTGGCACAGCTATGGCACCGTTTGCACAAGAAGTGTCGCCATGCCGCGTCCGCATGCCACACATACTAATTAGGGTTTCGGCATGCCAAAGTTGCTACGCCAACCAAGCCAAGTAACGTTCCCCAGAGCATTGGGATTGATGTGGCAACAAGGTCAATGTTGCCACACCACATTTCGGGTCTAACACCAATGTGCCAAAATCTAGCGGCTATGGCTACGCCAGGCGCTACTTGCATCATCGTGCCACTGGCATGCGCCAGCTATGTCAGCCACGCCACCGTGCCGCAGCGCATGTGCTAATTAAGGTTTCGATACGCCAAACCCTAGTTTAGCTAAAGTCGCCATGCCAACTAGGTTAAGTGATTCTCCTAAGGCCTTAAGTTTAACTTAACAACAGGGCCAATGTTGCCAGAGCCATATTTGGGTCTAACACCAATATGCCAAAACAGCTGCCACGGCTACACCACTGGCATGCCACTATGCCATGGCTACGCCAGAAGCCACTATGCCAATGGCGCCACTTTGGTATGCAACAAGATATGGCAATAATCAATGGCCATCCTTTCTTATGAGATGCAATCTCAGCCATCCGAATTCGCCACCGAACTGACAGACTTGTGGCAAGTTTTAGGCGACCAGCCGCTTAAATCTCGTGGCCATGGCTACGCCAGGCACCACTTATACTACCGTGCCACTGGCATGCACGAGCTATACCAGTCATGCCGCAGTGCCATTGGCATACACCAAAAATGCCACTATGCCATTACCAGGCGCCAACAGAAGGTAGCCATAATCAACGGCTACCAGCAGAAACAGTTTTCACCCACAAACAATTGGCGACCACATTGGGAGATTAATCTCTCGGTTGCAATATCAATTTCCAATTTCCAAATTTCATTTTTCAATCCCGATCTCAAGATGGTAGAACTCAGGTCCGGATCAGCAACAAACCCTGAAAACACTAGCGCTGAAATCACTCTCGGTATTAACGTTCCTTCAAAAGTGGCATTAACACGCCACATGTCAACACTGCGCGCGGAAAATGTTCCTTCAGGCGTTACACCTCCGGTCACCAGAGCTAGAGCCGCTGCCGCCACCCCTAACGTTTCTTCAAGTATGACACCTTCAACCGTCACCAGAGCCGCTGCTACTCCACCATCAGGACGAGAAACTGGGGGAGCCAAAGGAAGCCGATTCCATATTACCATTGCTGATTTGATGGAAAGACATGAAGTTCTCGCTAGAGTTCATACGGACATGGCTTCGACTCAGAAAGAGGTGCTTATTTTCCTCAAGACACTAACGGAATGGCTACCACAGGCATCACGCCAACCAGAGCCAATGAGGAACACCTTCAATTCTCCCCGGCGTCGATACCTCGGCAGAGCGCACCTTTGTAGATGAAGAGACCCGTTCGGGAGCTCCACGGAGAGGAATCAACCATCCAATTTTATCACACGAGAAGATTTGGAACGACTTCTTCGAAACCGAGACAAAAGTGATTTCGCGGACATGCATCAAAGATCAACCCCGTATCCTCCGGAAGTACAAAGGATTCCTCTTCTGAGAGGATACTCTTCTCCTCAATTCTCCCTGTATGACAGCACCAGTAATGCGCGTGAACATGTCTCTCGATTTTTGGAATCCTTGAGCGAGCACAAATACAATTATGTTCTCCGTTTGAAGGAGTTTTCGAAGTCACTTACCGGAAGAGCATATACGTGGTACAACAACATTGCACCAAACAACATATCCAACTGGGTGACATGGTTACGGCTTTCTACAAGAAGTACTTCTTTGTGTCTGAGCAAATTTCTCAGATTTAGGAAGGATATTTCAACGAAACAATGAACATCCAAATGATTATGTCAAAAGATTCAAAATTCAAGCGCTGGATTGTCAAGACCCAAGTGTGACCGAACAACAATTAGTGGATTCTTGCATCAATGGCATGGTACCCATCTACCGTGCGAATCTGCGATTCCAGACATTCTCTAAACTTCATGAGGCTGCTAAATGGTCAGCCACAACAGCACCAACATTGTTGGAAAGAACCAGGACAGCCAAGGTTCAAGACGCACGCGAAACTCGAGGAAATAGATGCCTCATCAACAAGCAATATAACACTAGCCCCTCTGTGAACATGGTAAGCGAAATAGGAAAAAGGAAGGCTCCAGCGGCATAACAACAATCCAAGCGCGCAATGCCAGCATATCAGGCGGCTCCACCGCGAAAGGCTGCAGCTAAGGCTCTTGCGCAGCATCAAGAAGCCGGAGAAAAGGCCTTAGATTTCCCGTTCCCAATCGAAGAAGTAATTGAACTCTTGGAAGCATGGATCCAAGATGACGCCATCAAGTGCCTCCTATCGTGCACCCACCAACCGAAGAGGAAATGGCAAATCCTAAGCACTTTGCCGCTACCACAGTTTGTCCATCACTCGACCAGTGAATGCAATAGATTAAAACGTATCTTCAAAGAAAAGGTGGAGGCGGTGGAACTTAAATGGGCAATGAGGTAGTTCACAGAGATCCTTTTCGGTCGGGAGTTGCATGCTCTCTAGGGACTCTGTTCACAAACCGTGCAATCCATGATGCAACATGTATGCGAAATTTTCTATTTCTCCAAGGCGTAGCGTCAAGATATATTTGCAGCCATTAATCGCGTTGTGTTGGGCAAGCGACTTTTTCCTATTGAATAAATCACGCCAGAATCCCAAGCTCTCTCAGGAAGCGGTGTTGGAAAATGCAACTGGGGACTGCTGACCATGGTTTATCTGAGGGACGCCGAGCTTGATATCACATTGATCGACGCGACCTCTGACTTCAACATTGTTACCATGAAGACTCTGAGAGCTACGGGAATTTCGAAACAGGAGGCTACCCTTTCCCTAAATGTGGTCAAAAACTTAAAAGTAGAAGCAATAGACGCATATGGCTACATCAACCTTGAAATTAAGGTGGGAGATGCTCTGACACATGGCAAATTCCACATTGTCAAAGAACTCTCAAATTACGACATAATTCAGGGGCGCTCATGGGTACATGGCAACAAAGCGAAATTAGGAGTATCCCCTCTGCCGGTGTCGATGCCCGAAAGAATTTCCAACAAACCATCCAACCCTGAAGATCACGTGTTGCCGTATCAACAACTTACCAATGTAACTCAATTACCTGGAGAAGGCCCGTCGACGTTCGTCCATAGATTCCGAACACAAGTAAATCTTATTTAACAATCCTTTCTCCAACCAGTCACTTCTCCTCTCGGTCAAGCATGGGGACTCGGTCCAGTTATCAACCCGGGCGTCATTAAGAGATGTGAATCAGATGCTAGGCCTTTCAAGTGCTTTGTCAAAAAAATTGAAGCTGCCTCGGTCAAAGATGACGAGCTCAAAAATCAAGTGGATGCACAACGCCCAAACCCGTTTCAAATTGGAGATATGGTAGTCAAGGTGACCACATTTCAAGTTGGAGATGTAACAGTGAAGGTAGCCGCTCAACCTGATGTTATATTGGGTGGGTACTGCAAACTCATCAATGCCGACAAATTGGAAGGTGTGACAATTCACTCGCGGTGGCTCAAGCCCTTCAATACCTAAGAAGCTGGGCTACCTTCTCCTCCAGCGTTTTCCTTTTAGTATTTCCTTCAGCAATTTCCCCTTTAATGCGATATTTGTAACTTCTCTAAAAATAATTGCACTGCTTGCATTCATAATTAGGGTTTTCAATTTCAATTAAGAGAATCTTTCCTTAAAAATAAGTTTTCCTAAACCATCTTAAAGGAAAAATACCAAGTGAACCCAAACCCTCACAGAGCCATTACCAGTCGATTGAAAACCATAAAAAATCAAACCCCACAAAAAATATCTTATTCAAAGATACTGAAGAAAGGAATATGCAAGAAAGAAGATCATCAAGCGGCGGCGCGGACACCTTCCTTCAAGAATCTCTAGCCTCGGCTTTCACCTGACGGGTTTTCCCTATTTCTCTCATGACGTGTTGTCCAGCTTGTGGTAGCTCACATTTCTACATACTCAGGCGGCATGCCACAGACGCCCTAGATAATTTGCAAGGGAAAATCCAATAAAAGGTTGGTCAAATCCTTAATTGTTGCTACTGTTTTCCCATGTTTTGAGTTACTGTTGCCAACGACATGCGAGGCGTTGCTATGAAAGTAGCTAAATGGGAAGAAGATAACACACCTATTGGCATTAATGTATTTTGGCCCCCCTTCCGCTGGATTGTTATGGGGGATGAAGGAACTGGTTCTTCGCAAAAAGGGGTTTTAGGGTTCATCCGGGAGATTTTATTCATTCAATCAAAGATATGAAATTATCAAAGCAGCATAAATGAAAGAATATTACTCGGTGAAACATGGCTTCAGTCGCACGAACAAAAAAAAAACACACTGAAGTATCAAAAACATCTACAAGCTACGAAAAGATTATTTTCTCTACGGAAGGAAATCACAAAATGGAAAACCCGTTGTCAATGACAAACGCCTTGGTCAATGACGCCTCCATCAGAGCTTTTTCAAGCACTTGCCCCAGCACCCTCTCCGACAGCAAATATTTCATCCAGAAGTCGTTTTATCAGCAGCTTCAACATCCCATCCAGAATCCGTTTCAACAACGGCTCCAACATATGCTTCCGCCGCCTCTCTATCTGCCTTGACATCATCCTCAGCGGTCGCTCCGACTTCCCCAATAGCAGTTTCGGCATCCACTTCAGAAACTGTTTCAGTCTCGTAAACCACATCCTCTTGAGAATGCTCCGGTTCGTCCACCTCAGAATCGAGGATTACGATACCATTATGGACAGGGTAATTAAACTGGCTCTCGTCTAGAAGTTTCTTGGACTCAGTTCAGCCCTGGCACTGGGTTGTGGAGAAACTCCATCATGTTGAGATTTGCCGACGCGCTGAGATGCTTCATCATGTCTCCACTTTTCCTCCATGTCCATCGAAGCCATGAAAGCCTGAGTGATGAGTGCCAAATATTGCATTTTTATACACCTTTTTATTGGCATTTAACTCATCTTTTGTGTTCAGAAATCAGATATTATCCCAGATTCTGTGTTTTCTTTGTTTTCAAGAATAAATATTTGTATTAATTAATTTTGTGTTTTTAGGTAATAAATAAAGTTCGGAGAATCTGAGGAGCCAAAAGAGCAAAGAATTGGAGACAAGCGTCTATGGAGCAGAAAGCCAAAGCCCGCGCGCAACAGTTGCAACCCAACAAGGAGCAACCCATCTACAAGACATGGGCTTGAGCTAGCCATGACCCGGATCCGAGCCCGTCCTTTCTAAGCCGTTGAGATCTTCATCTCATGCATCCAACGCTCGCTGCAGCTCTCTCACATCATTTCTCGCTGCTCCCGCTCAGCACCAAAACAGCCTGTATCCTAAGCCGCGAGATCTTCCACTACTCTTCATCCGACGGTCGCTCCGCCTTCCGCATCAAACCTTGCTGCTCCTGCTCAACACCGAAGTCCCCTATACCCTTATCCTCTCGACCAACTCTACCATTTCTTCTTTCCTCTTCTCTTTCTTCACCCATACCCAAAACCTGCAGAACCCATCCCCCTTCTTCCCCGACCACGCTCTGAACAGAGCCACCACCAGCACCACCCCCATCTCCTGCCACAGCCGCAACAACCATCAACAGCTGCACCTAGTCTCTTTCTATTTCACTCATAGCTTCTTCCCTAGAAGCTAAGTGAGAAATAAAAAGAATTAGGTTAGGGTTTCAGCAAATTTGGGGGAAAGCAAATTGTAGAGTTCTCAGAGCCGATTGTGAGAGGAGAACACGAGTCGAGACGTGGGTGAGAGTGTATTTTATTTTAATTTCTGTTTTTGAAATAAATTAGGGTTTGAGTTTCCATGTATAAATAGAGGAACTGTGGATGTTTAGAGTTCATGCCTGGGCTAGCCAGAGCACCACTTTAGCTTTAATTATATCTTGTTATGTTCTAATTTAATTTTCCAGGGTGTTTGATGAAACCCCTGATCACATGTTGAGTTAATCTTTGTTCATATTTGTGTTCTTGGAGTGCTTTAATGTCTTAGGATGAATGAATTATTGATTTGAGACTAATTAACTTGTGATAGTTTGTACTGTAAGAAGACAAGCTATACTAGGAGTGAGTTAGCAAGAATAAATAAGACATCTTCCATTTTATCCTTCCCTGAAAGGAATCAAGAACATAAATTGATTAGAGATTGCTTTAGCTTAGGGTCAGGTGGTGGACTCAACCATCCTGGTAACTCAATAACTTGTGTTCAAGTCATTTTTACTTTAGTTCTCTGTCACAACAACAAAATTAGTCGCATCGACAAAACAATATTGGTATAACTCTGTCACTTGTTAGAAGTCAGTAGTAGTAAGCATTTAGATCAACTTAGCACACCCATTTCTCTGTGGGATCGACCCGTATTTGCTCAGTGCTAAATAATCGACACCGTGCACTTGCGGTTTATCACAAGTAGGCCAAAACATACACATTTCCAGGCCTACCAAGTTTTTGGCGCCGTTGCCGGGGACTTGGCGTGTGCTGAGTCGATTCTTGCTTGCTTGCTTTACTGATTTTCATCCCACCATTGTACATATTCACTTTAAATTTTTGCTTTTAGTCCTGTTTTTAGTATAACTTAGTTTAACTCTTGTAACTTAGGTTTGTTAGTGTAACTTAGCTATTCTTCTTTTTGTTTTGCATCTTCACTGTTTTTCATCTTAGTTACTTCATCCTTATTTTGCATTTCTGCACCTGTCATCATAACCCTTCACATTTCACATTAGTGTAACTTGTAATGTAAATTGTACACACTTCATACTTCATAGTGCATAACCCTGAACTTGTAGTCATCATAACTAGTAGTGTCACTTAGTGTAATTATTCTTGTTACAATTTGTAGCTTAGTATCACTTGTAACTCTTGATCCCTTTCAGTCCAAGTAACTCTCAGTTGCATAATCCTGTTAGTATAACTGTGCAAATCTGAGAACTGAAGCTTGCTGTTGAGTTACAGTACTTTGTGCACTTGCACTTCTTTGTCTTGTTTGTGCCGACCAACCCAAGGAAGACAAGAAAAAGGTGCACAAAGCTCGAGCAAACCGCAATTCGGGTAAGTGGCTCCATGATAAGTGAATACACCCGAGTTGGATGCGCATGACTGTAAACCATGTTAGGTTAGCATCTATACCGAGTTGTATGAGTATGAACCGTGAATGAGCCAACTTGTTCTTTTGCATCATTAAAATTGTCTTTGTGCATCATTTGTCGTCGTGCATCATTTCTTTTGCATGAGCCAGACAGCTGCGCAACCACTAGGCTGTCTTGTATTGCTCGTGTTTGAGCTTAACTTAGAGCCGTCTTTGTGCATCACCGTGCACAATCCTTGCCTGACCAGTGCTGTGCATCTGCAACAGCTAGCCAGTGCAAACAGTCTGAGACCAAAACAAGGCCTGAGCTTAACCCTTCCAGCCCCTGAAGCTGTTGAACTTGTGCTGTAACTTGTGCATGCTCTATTGTGTTAGCAAGTGTGTTAAAACCTGATGATATGTTTGTATAGCCATTAGGGCTGCAACCCTGTGCATATAATCTCAGCTCGTCTGAGCCCTGTGCTGTAACACCTAACCTCCAGCCCCGAAGCTGTGAGTTTGAGCACAACCCCGAGCATATTCTCGTTTATACTCGTGGCATGTTAGGTTTGTGGTAAAATGCTCAAATTGCTCATCTACTTGATTGTTGCTCGCCATTAGTGTTTGACTCGAGCTAGCTAGGGTATCTCTGTGCATCAATCTGTGGCACTTGTTTGAAATCATTGTTTTGCTGAGCCCTTTTGGCCCTGAATTGGTCAGCCATTCATCTGAGCATAGCACCCTGAGTTGTGCATTTGTGTGTGCACAGTTTGTTTTTAGCCCTACTAAGTTGTGTATTCAATTGTTTGCTAATCTGTTGACTCTCTGTCTTGCATTATGCACCGCCAGCTTGTGTTTAATTCGTGTTGTGTTGTGCTACTTTGTGCACATACCCAGTACATAAATTGAGCACTCTCTTATAGTGTTGTGCACTCTCTTGAGCTGCCAACCTCCACGATCCCGATCTTGTGCATTGCGGCAACCAAAAGCACCCGAGTGCTAAGAAAGTGTGTGTGATTTTTGTTGAGAGTCATGTGTCTCACCGAGCTCGCATAACTAGAAACTCACATAACATAGGTCGTGTTGTCTTTGTTCACATAAGAATTGATTTTGATAACTTTGTGCAATAAGCGAGAATCCAAACATGGGCTGCAAAACAAACCAACCCAATTAGACCAAACAAGCTCACCTAAACCGGCCGCACCTAAGCAAAGTGAAGCCCAACCACTGGGCTCTACTCAACTGTTGGGCCGTACACTTTTACATAACCACCAGGCTTACCACAATCTGGGCTCTGCAAATAAACCAAAGAAACCCACTAAAACCAAATTGAGCCCACAACAACCTGGGCTGTGCATCTTCACCGTGTCTTTGCACACACCCCGAAGCCCACACAACCTCGGGCATTAACCAGCCAAACTCTTTGGACTCGCTCCTTTGCACATATCTGGGCCGTGCATTTGCACAACCACTGAAGCCCACTTAACATCACCTGGGCTGTTAACCTGTTACCCAACTGCTGGGCTGGAACCCAGTTCCACTGGGCTGTACATTCCCAAACAAACCAAAGCCCAATAAACCAAACTGAGTCCACTACAACTGGGCTTTGAGTTCAATTTGAGTTGTTAAATCATGTCGGGATTTTGTACGCATGGGGGATGGAAACAAATCCATTAGAGAGCTTGCTTACGGGCATGCTTCACAGTATGAAATCCCCACAGTCCATGATGATTTTAGGGATTATTATGAGCCTTCTCAGAGCCCTGACCTTGGATACTCATACCCTAACCATCATGAGCACATGTATCACTCACCACAGTGGGGAGTTGAACAATTTTATACTCCCCGACTCTTTGTTTACAATCACTAATGGAAACTCTCATGGAGCAAAATGCTAGGCTTGAACTGAATGCAATACATGACCATCCATATAGCAACATGCATGATCATCCCTTCTCTAGTGAACCATGTGCACAACCATTTAATGATTATTCATATGAAACATGCATACCCACTATTGAAGACTCTCCCTCCATTGAACAATGTCACATGTTCTTAAAGATGAACCTTATTCATTTAGAAAAGGAAGAATGGAAGGCAGTTCGTGATAGGATGATTATTGTCCCTAATAAAGTAAATCTTGAAAATAGTGTTTCTATTCCTACTCATGCAACTAACACTGAATATGAACCTAATCTAGAGGTAAATGAGTACACTAGAAATGCTAATAGGGAAATGCATTTTTGTGATGATGATGATGATGAATATGATATGTTAGAAGAGCATGTGTATGCAGATAATATGATGGAATCTTTGGGTTCAGAGACGTTAAGCGTCTCTTCTGTGAACCCTACGAATGATACGTCTTCTAACATTCATATATGTGATGTTGATTCTGAGCTTGGGTTTGTGAAATTCTTCGGTGAATGTGAGCATGCTTTACCACCTGTTTGTGACCTAGGAATAGCCGAATTGTCCGTTGACACGGATGATTCAATGCATGTGCTCGATTCCATGCCTAGGTTACAGCATGATATCTCTCCCGGTTATGTTGTGCATGAGAGTGATGATGATTATGACATGGAGATTGATGAATTGTTCTATGCAGGTGAACATGATTTACCCTCTTCTGACTTTAGGAAAGTGTGTGATGGTACAAATGATCTTATACATGAAAACAACTTAGATGTACCTAATCTCTCTCCTGAGTCACAAATTGAAACTCCTCCGCCAAACCTAGGTGTAGTTTGTCACAAAAATCTTAAACCAACTTTTCTGAGAGTTCCCAATTTAGGCCTAGAACTTTGTGCCTCCCAAGTCCTCTTGGACTACTTTGCATCAAAGTATAACACTTTTAAGGAACCACAGTTGGAATGTGTATATCATTTTGTTCTTAGTAAAACTCATTTTGAGTTAGACCTTTTGCATGATGTACCGTTAAAATTGCAAGATTTTGTGCTCTCAAACACACCTATTCACAAGTTTAGGTTTGGGGGAAACTCATTCACATACACAGTCTTACTTGCACTCTCATATTATATTTGTGTAAGGCTGTTGATGTTTGTACATACCGTCTTTTGGGTTGATCCTCAACTCTTTAGACTGTTGATTTATGGTGACTTTTCATTGTATATAATCCAGTAGGACTTGTTAAAATTTTCTTTTCTTGAATCGGTTGAGTCTTCTTGTACATATTTTGTGCTAATCCGATATGATCTCCACTGAGAATGTTGGATTCTAGCCTTGATTAATGAAGCTCCGACCTTGCTCCCGCCGACATCCGGTAATCTCTTCCCTTTTCTCTACTCAACATAGTTCTCTTGGTATGTGATTTGTTTAAATTTTTTCTATCTCGTCGACACATTGAGGACAATGTTTGATTTAGTTTTGGGGGTGCATTTGCATTTGCATATAGAGTTTTTAGTCTTTTTAATCTTTTATTTAAAAAAAAAAAAAAAAAAAAAAAAAAAAAAAAAAAAAACTCTTTTTGTAAAAACCTCCAACTTTTAGAGATTTTAGAGTCACTAGCATGCTTCTAGCTATGTTTACATAGAGAGTCTGACCGAAATAACAGAACTTGGAAGTACTTAGGAGAACACAATCGGGTTTCTTAGTTGATTAGAGTGTTAAAGTTGGATTTAACCATACTGGGAGGGCGAATTAAGTCTTTGTTTAGATATTCGGTAGTAGAATTGTGATCACCCATAGTGGAGACTACCCATTTTACATCAAGTGAGGCACCAACCTTCAAAATTTTGCAACTTTCTAGAAAAGCTGTTAGAGTGTGTGTCACCGTACGTCAATTCCGGGTAGGAATGGTGAGCTACCCAACTTCGCACCACTTTCAGCACTACTTTTGATCTCTTGAGTGCTAGTTTTTGTCAATCATGAGGGTGACGTTTAAAGAAGAAAACTCCTTCTAAATATCGATTTGCAGTTAGCATCACTCTCTCTCTCAATCAACAGACCCATAGAAACACATCATCGTCAGCAAACGGAGCATCATCAGAATATTGAAAGAAAAGTTGAGATAGTCCAAGGTTTACGTGCAACAAAGAAAAGAAAATAGGATGAGAATTAATGAAGTTTGTGAAAAATTGAGTTTTATTATTTTATTGTGATACTTACAAAAAAAAAAAAAAAAAAAAAAAATTTGTGTGTGTTGTATTATTATTATTTGTAAAGTTCAGAAGTTCGTCATCAACAGTTGAAGACCGAAGATTGAAGACGTTTCTATGGTTTCTTATGAGAGAGTGATATTAATTGTCGATCGGGTGAGAAGGTAAGTGAGTACTCCCACCCTTGCTAATGGTTGATTTCCTTTCTTAGAGATCATCAGAAAAGATTCTTTTTGTCCACACTTCGTGGAGTCTCAGGATATTATTTCGGAAGGTTATCCTTCTTACCTACAACGTGTGCGGGATTTCTCTCTTTATTCCCGCTGCACACATGAGAGACTAAAAGCGATCTTTTTGAGTGCAATTATCATAAAACCCTAATAGTGAGGCATAAGTCGAGGCTTATGATCACAATCGAATCCGAATTCTTTCATATGGTATGGTTACTTCTCGCTCAAAGACTTAAGGATGAGAATGCGTTCTTTGATAGTTCTAACTTCCCCGTTACTAGCATGCGAAACTCTATGTCCTCATAGCTTCTTGGAGGCTTGGGACTCTTTTACACTCGAAGTTGGAGAAGGTTTTGTGGGTACACCTCTGGTAAACCCTCACGAGACTACAACTCGTCCACTAGGGACACCTAGGGGTTTAAAGGCTTAGTGCATACGCTAAATGCATTCGAGAAACTGCGACGGGGGGTATAGTTAGGATTTCTTAATTTTGTTTCACTTGAGGACAAGTAAAATTCAGGTTTGGGGGTATTTGATGAGTGCCAAATATTGCATTTTTATACACCTTTTTATTGGCATTTAACTCATCTTTTGTGTTCAGAAATCAGATATTATCCCAGATTCTGTGTTTTCTTTGTTTTCAAGAATAAATATTTGTATTAATTAATTTTGTGTTTTTAGGTAATAAATAAAGTTCGGAGAATCTGAGGAGCCAAAAGAGCAAAGAATTGGAGACAAGCGTCTATGGAGAAGAAAGCCAAAGCACGCGCGCAACAGTTGCAACCCAACAAGGAGCAACCCATCTACAAGACATGGGCTTGAGCTAGCCATGACCCGGATCCGAGCCCGTCCTTTCTAAGCCGTTGAGATCTTCATCTCATGCATCCAACGCTCGCTGCAGCTCTCTCACATCATTTCTGTTGCTCCGCTCAAAGACCAAAACAGCTGTATCCTAAGCCGCGAGATCTTCCACTACTCTTCATCCGACGGTCGCTCCGCCTTCCGCATCAAACCTTCTTTGCTCCGCTCAACACCGAAGTCCCCTATACCCTTATCCTCTCGACCAACTCTACCATTTCTTCTTTCCTCTTCTCTTTCTTCACCCATACCCAAAACCTGCAGAACCCATCCCCCTTCTTCCCCGACCACGCTCTGAGCAGAGCCACCACCAGCACCACCTCCATCTCCTGCCACAGCCGCAACAACCATCAACAGCTGCACCTAGTCTCTTCTATTTCACTCATAGCTTCTTCCCTAGAAGCTAAGTGAGAAATATAAAGAATTAGGTTAGGGTTTCAGCAAATTTGGGGGAAAGCAAATTGTAGAGTTCTCAGAGCCGATTGACAGAGGAGAACACGAGTCAGAGACGTGGGTGAGAGTGTATTTTATTTTAATTTCTGTTTTTGAAATAAATTAGGGTTTGAGTTTCCATGTATAAATAGAGGAACTGTGGATGTTTAGAGTTCATGCCTGGGCTAGCCAGAGCACCACTTTAGCTTTAATTGTATCTCGTTATGTTCTAATTTAATTTTCCAGGGTGTTTGATGAAACCCCTGATCACATGTTGAGTTAATCTTTGTTCATATTTGTGTTCTTGGAGTGCTTTAATGTCTTAGGATGAATGAATTATTGATTTGAGACTAATTAACTTGTGATAGTTTGTACTGTAAGAAGACAAGCTATACTAGGAGTGAGTTAGCAAGAATAAATAAGACATCTTCCATTTTATCCTTCCCTGAAAGGAATCAAGAGCATAAATTGATTAGAGATTGCTTTAGCTTAGGGTCAGGTGGTGGACTCAACCATCCTGGTAACTCAATAACTTGTGTTCAAGTCATTTTTACTTTAGTTCTCTGTCACAACAACAAAATTAGTCGCATCGACAAAACAATATTGGTATAACTCTGTCACTTGTTAGAAGTCAGTAGTAGTAAGCCTTTAGATCAACTTAGCACACCCATTTCTCTGTGGGATCGACCCGTATTTGCTCAGTGCTACATAATCGACACCGTGCACTTGCGGTTTATCACAAGTAGGCCAAAACATACACATTTTCAGGCCTACCACTGAGCACGCATCCTCACGATGCGTATATGGGTGAGAGACATGCCATGTATAATCCGTCCAGGTTCATGGAACAAAGGGTTGATTTTATATAATACCTCCTTGTGTGAAGAAAACATGGGTTTGTAAACTTCAAAAAATTTCTCCGAAGAGTCAGAGATATGATCATCACCGGAAGATCCCATTATATGCTACAAAAAAAAAAATTACATTATGTATGCATCGGCAATCTACGTGATGAAGAAGACAAATGGAGAACTATGAGAGGAGACACGAGACGGTACCTGTGAGGAGGATGGACACAATTCTATGAGGATCTATATAAAAGAAAGGATAATTGGCTCACCTGGACTACTGATAGAAAAATGCTTGTCGCTACAGAGATAAAGCCAATGATACGAAAATAAAAGGGTTAATTACGCCTTTTATATACATTGTATTTTTGGATTTTGAGTAGAAGAAGGTTTCCTCTTTCGGGTCATGCAAAGAAGAAGGCAACCGGCCCCGCAAAGCCAGTCAGGCACTCTCCCTGCCATTCCGTGACCTAGCCAAAGGAGCGCCATCTTCAGCGCTCAAAGCAGCGCAATCTCCACGCGCTCCACCTGACAAGCAGCGCCATGACTCCAGCACTCCGTGATCAAAGCCGCGCTATCTCTGCCCATTCTGCGACCTATCCGGCTCCATCCTTATTGTCATACTGAAGCCAGTTTCCGCCATTCCACGGACTGAAGCCAGTTTCCACCATTCCACGGACTGAAGCCAGTTTCCACCATTCCGCGGACTGAAGCCAGTTTCCATAATTTCACGGACTGAAGCGAAGCGCCATCTCCATGCGTTCTGTGACCTAGCGGCCTGGGCCGCCATCCACCGATTCGCGGACCAAGTCACAGCGCCATCTCTGCCGATCAAGTGAGACGCAATTCTAGCGCCAACACCAGCACCCTATGGCCAAGCCAGGAATTACGCAGAGTCGCCAATGCAAGGATCACGGATTCCCCATGCCTTCCGCCAAAGGTTAGTCGAATTTCCCTGTAAATCCCTTCACGTCTTGCCCTTTCGGTTTTACTCTTGTCTGCCACCATCTCATGCTTACCCCGCAACAATGTCACTGTTACGTGCTAAGCAGGGGACTTAATGTTGATAGTGGCTTTTAGTTCAGGGCTAAAATTGTAAAACCCTGCATTTAATAGGCCTTCACTCTGCAAAGATACAGAGCCATGTAAAAGTAATGAGTGTTCAACCTCTTCACTGGCACACTTATTGAGCAACTCAATATTTTCTCATGAAATTTACCCAGAATAGTGCATGTAGCAACAATCCCAGATATTACGTAAATTTTGGCACCTTTCCTATATTCACTTAATATAAGTTTCTTTGAATGCTTTTTGTGCTATGTTCCCCGGCTGAACCCTTAATGTTGATATGGCATGACAATTTGTGTTCACTCGCAGCAGAGTAGCACGAACTTCCAAATATCAAGGATAAGGTCTTCGCATAAGGTATTCAATCAGAAAGCATGCTGCTCTCTGGCAATGAACTTAAAAAATTTTGTGTTAACACATAGAATTCAATCAATTACCCTGACTAATTTGCAAAAGTTAGGGCTTTGCGCCTTGCGCAGTATATCAGACCTTGTTTGTCGAAATTAAGCCTAGGCAAACTAGGTAATTAATCCGCCATGGATTAGTAGGTGCAAAATCTTGCCCAGAATCAGAAAACAAGGAGCCGCAGGATAGGAGCAGCAGCAAAGGGAGGCATGGTCATGCCTTAAGCCAGCCAGCACCATTTGCCATTGGCCACGCCCCATCCTAAACCGACCTTATTTCCCTCGACCAATCAGGTCGCCTTAAACTCGCCACACACACATAAGTCATGGCTGGGCCCATACTTACCGGCCCCATTTCCCATCGACCAATCAGGTCGCTCTAAAGCCGCCACACTCACACCAGAGTGTAGCCACGCCCATGCTTGGCCGTCCCTCTTTTTGACCAATCGGGTTGCTCTAAACTTACCATAGTGTTAAAAGGTGAAATCAACGCCAGATGGTCACGAAGCCAATTGGCTTTCCAAAAGCTCGCGCCAACATGTCAAACGTGTCATTTTGCGCCAATGAGATGAGTGGCATTCCAACAAGCCACTTTGTGGCAGCATGCCAAAACATGCCATAAATAGCGCCCTGCGTGCTAACCTACCTCATGTTCGTGGCCAATGCCATGATAAGCTTAAATTAGGGTTTTCTAGTCAGAAGCACGACTCTGCATTAACTAGATCCCTAATTTCCAGTCGTGGCACAAATTATGCCACTTCGACCCCACAACATGCCACGAGCCATGTGGGACCCAGGAAGCCCTAGGAATGGTGCCATATCATACCCACCCACGGCAATCCTTACTCTTGTGGCTGTTTCCACACCATGGCCTTGCTATAGTTCCTTTGGCACAGCTATGGCACCGTTTGCACAAGAAGTATCGCTCTGCCGCGTCCGCATGCCACACACACTAATTAGGGTTTCGGCGTGCCAAACCCTAATTTAGGCAAAGTTGCTACGCCAACCAAGCCAAGTAACGTTCCCCGGAGCATTGGGATTGATGTGGCAACAAGGCCAATGTTGCCACGCCACATTTCGGGTCTAACACCAATGTGCCAAAATCTAGCGGCCATGGCTATGCCAGGCGCTACTTGCATCATCGTGCCACTGGCATGCGCCAGCTATGTCAGCCACGCCACTGTGCCGCAGCGCACGTGCTAATTAAGGTTTCGATACGCCATACCCTAGTTTAGCTAAAGTCCCCATGCCAACTAGGTTAAGTGATTCTCCTAAGGCCTTAAGTTTAACTTAGCAACAAGGCCAATGTTGCCCGAGCCATATTTGGGTCTAATACCAATATGCCAAAACAGCTGCCATGGCTACACCACTGGCATGCCCTATGCCATGGCTACGCCAGACGCCACTATGCCAATGGCGCCACTTTGCTATGCAACAATATATGGCCATAATCAATGGCCATACTTTCTCATGAGATGCAATCTCAGCCATCCAAATTCGTCACCGAACTGACATACTTGTGGCAAGTTTTAGGTGACCAGCCGTTTAAATCTCGTGGCCATGGCTACGCCAGGCGCCACTTATACCACCGTGCCACTGACATGCACGAGCTATACCAGTCATGCCGCAGTGCCACTGGCATACACCAAAAATGCCACTATGCCATTACCAGGCGCCAACAGAAGGTAGCCATAATCAACGGCTATCCTTCCTCATGAGATGCAATCTCAGCCATCCAAGTTCGCCACCGAACTGACGGACTTATGGCAAGTTTTAGGCGACCAGCCAAGACGTGCCTAATAGCATCACATGTTATTTTCCTGCGGCAAAACTCTTGACTTTGACTTGTCGCACATAGCAACTTGCTACACGTTTTCCACGAAAACACTCGAGACATCAAACATGTCACAAAGCGGGGATACTCATCGGGGTATTGGTCCTGGCGATTTAAGATGCGGCGTGCAATACGCCCGTTATAAGAAAGTGTCATGAAGCGGGACAATTAGTGGCGGTAAGAAGTAACGGGTGTAAACAGATCCACTTCCTTCATCATGGAAGCATGGGTTTATGACGGTTATACGTTACTCCACTCTTCCATTACCCAATTGTTCTCACTTCCTACGAGACCAGGGTACGTTTAAATATGACTTGTATAAATAGGCTTCACCTATTTCCACCAAACAACAAGTTTTTGGTCGGCAGCAACATAGTATCTAGAAATCACCAAGAACTGATAGCTTTTCACTCTGCAAGCCAGTTTCACTTTCTGATACAAGTCATAAAACAAGCCACATCTTCAGAATTAACCATTCTGGTCTCAACACTTTCTTCGCTTCCCTCCCTAAGACCAACCCTTCTCCTTTACTTTGTGACCGAAGCAAGCCTGGAACGACCATTTCTTGGTTTAGGCCAGGATTGTACAGATTGATCTCTTGAATTAAAAGTACTCCCGTGCAGTGCATTGTTTAGGGTTTAGATTTATTTCTCATCCACACACCCAAAATTACCAAAACCAGCAGAAACAGTTTTCACCCACAAACACATGTTTATTTAATAAAAGAGGGTTATTCTCGACAATTCTACTCTCTTTAGGGTTGTGATTGTGCGTGCATGAACCTGTGAGGTTAAAGGTTCCGTAACCCTACATTCCTTTTCCTTCTCTGAAACTCTTTTCATCTTAAGACTGCATGTTGAGTTTAAATTGTGATTTCCTCTCACATACCCATAAACATATGGATACTCCAAGCATCATCAGTTCTGATGGAAAAGATGTTAATATGATTGTTAAGCCATCAATCATGAAGGAAAAAGAGAAATCTCCGTTACCTCCAACTTTGAAAAGAAAAAGAAGGAATGTGAGGAAGCCAAGAGCTGTTCCTTCAAATTCTCAGAAGTTTTCTGGTGTTCTTGAAGAGTTGAGGGAAACAAGGAAGGAGATTCAGCAAATAAAGGCTTTTGTTATGAGAAATCTCGAAATTCAGAAGGCCCTGGTTCGACATCATCAGCCTAAAAGGTTTGTCGGAATTGACTCCTTTCTCGATGAACCTTATGTTCCTATGGCTGTTGAAGACAAGAAGTTCGGGGACGACAAAGAATTCTTCAGAGGTCTCAATGTCTAGTAAATCTTCTTATGAGAATTTATTTCTTGTGTTTTTAGAAGAATATAGGGTTTGGAATAGCCATTATTGTGAGTACACATAGCTATGTCCAACGTTAAATTATAAGTTTTTGAAGATGATTTTTTGCAATTTTAATCTTTATGATTTGATATATTGCAAATTGTTATGGGATATGTTGTTTATGTCTGTGAACCTGTGAATGTCCCATACTTGTTCAAAAGTTATCTCTATTATGTCGGTATGAAAGTATTGATAAAAGATTTAATGAACTTTTGACTAACAAAAGTTATGCCTTTTATGTCATTTTTTGATGGAAGGAAGGATGAACTTTTGTTTACAAGGATTATGCCTATTATATGTCATTGTGCAAATAGTGATGGAAAATAGAATGAATCCTTGTGTATTCCGCAATATTGGTCGACCTTCGATCCACATTTTTGTGCACATCTTTGTGTTGCTCGTAAGTTCTCTTATGTCGAGCATGACCAATTGAATTGATCATTGTTGTGGTTGATTCAATTGAGATTTTGGATTCAAATCCATGTTTTCATGTGATTTGGTTATATCCAAAGAAATCCTTCTTTTCTTGTAAAAGCAAGGTCGCCTTTGTTGTTCTTTCGTGAATGACATATTATGGGGGAGAGTTCTTATTTGAACTTGTGCTTAATTGCCAAATCGTTGTGGGGAGTGTGGCTGTGGAATATTATAGGGGTTATCTTGTATCTTTATATTTATAAACTCCTTGATGAATGCATTTAGCTTCGCCTATATGATTGCATCTAAATAAGTTGGTATGTTATTCTCTTTTGGTCATGAAGTATCTCTATGAAAATTTCATGAGGATCCCACTAGTTTTTGTACCTTTGCCAATTTATATTGACAAAAAGGGGGAGAATTAATGTGTAGTTTCATACTACAAATACATATGGTTTACGAATCATTATGTAAGGGGGAGTAGTTTTCATGTTGAGATGAAGTATTGACTAAGGGGGAGTGATACATATCACCATAGTATTGTTGTCAAAGTTATGATACAATTGAACTTTGATGCTGTGTAATAATACTATGACACTGTATAACAATGATTGAGAGCATTTGTTTTCTCATTGTTATCTCTACGGATCTTCAACAACTACGATGCTGAGTTGAACACGTTTAGAATCATGGAGTACTTCGAAGTGACGAAGTTTTCGAGTCATGTTGAAGATGCCAAGGATATCAAGCATTTGGATGAGAAGCTACAAATTTTTATTTATTTTGTAATCCATATGTATTGATACTTTTGTCACTAAAATTGACAAAGGGGGAGATTGTTAGAGCACTGCTCGGTCGAACTCGCATACGTTGCTATCTCAAGCATGTTTGTCAATGTTAGTGATCAAAACTCTAAGTCTTGATTTCTAGCCTATTTATAGATGTCTCGGACTAGGACATAGATTGTGCAGTTGAGCTTAGACTTCACGGCGTTCATCATTCGAAGACTAAAAACTACTAAGGGGAGCTTATGGAACTTCATCGACAAAAGGTATGTGAAGACTTAAACTCATCTATCACTTGGAAAGTCTATTTCTACTCCATCTCCTATATTGAGACATAAGTCGTATTACGATATAGTTTTCTATATACACATTTGAGATTTCGAGTTGAGTTTATCTCGCTTACATAGTTCTCGGAATATGTGTTGGCAAGCTTTCGCTTCGGCCAAGTTCATCTTACATTCGTGACGAAAGTCCGAATATGATCATGTGAAAATTTCCGAGTAACATCTTACATGGTTTGTGTGATACAATCATTTGGTGTTGTCTTGGAATGTTTCGTTATGATTATTTCAATAACTTGAAAATTGCTTTGATGCTAATAATGTGTGAAAACGGCTATTGTCATCCTCTAAGAAAGTTTCAATGATTGAAATAAGAGTCTAGAACACTTAACCATTATTGGATATGTGATGTTGTGCACTCTTGTACACATGTAATCCATGTCCGGGAACCATAGTATGCGCACCCGTTTGCGTACCGGTTGGTTTGAGAAATTCGGGAACCTAAGTATGCGTACCCGTTTGCGTACTGGCGTACAGGTTCATGTCCGAGAATTTCTGCTGGGATTTAAAGTTCGCGTACCCGTTTGCGTACTGGCGTAACCCAATCTCAGTCCGGGTATTTCAAGTACGCGTACCCGTTTGCATACTTGAAGGTTAAAGTTCTAAAATCGGTTACGAACATGAACATAAACATTTATATAATAAGGAATGCAATCTTTGCAAACCGTGGCTATAATGTTCATGATTGATTCGAGTGAATCAAAACGATTTTGCTTCAATTGTGCTCTTGTATAATTCTATGAGAATATAGAACTCTTTAACTAGTTTCATTTGAGTCATTTGAACTAGTTATGGTTAAGATGAATAAGGTTGATATGAGAGTAATCATATGGATAACCTCGGTTAACTATTTGTGAACCAACATGGTGTACACGTTTGGGTATGGTTACATAAACCCAAATGAGGGTACATTTCATTTGTGTGTGACAAGCTAAGTTCGATCTAACAGTTGAAAGATATTAGCTTGGTTGAATCAGGTTTTTCATCTAACGGTGAATATTGAATGATTTGTTACCAAGGTAACTTGGATTGCAAACCCTGATTTGAAAACTATATAAAGGAGAACTCTAGCAACTGGGAAAACTGATCCCCACACCTCATCTGTGTTACTAGTTGTATAACTAGATTCGATTCTCCTTTAACCTTAGGTTTCTTCGAGACCCTGTAGGTTAACGACTTCAAAGACTTCATTGGGATTGTAAAGCCAGACCCGACTATTTTCTTTGTAGTTGCGTGTTATGATGTTGCCCGATTCTATCTTATTGAATACTATTGAAATAATTGAATCGAGATTAATTTCTCCGATAGGCAAGATAAAAGTAATCACAAACATCTTCGTCTCATCGTTTGTGATTCCACAATATCTTGTTTCGCTAGTCGATTAAGATTAATTTGAGATGATTGATAATACTAGGTTGTTCTTCGGGAATATAAGTCCGGATTATCAATTGGTTCATGTTCACCTTGATTTATCAAAAGACGGAACAAAAACTCTTGGGAATTTCTGTGGGAGACAGATTTATTCAATCTATAGACTTTTCTGTGTGAGACAGATTTGTTTATCAAGTCTTCGACTTTGGGTCGTAGAAACTCTTGGTTGTGGGTGAGATCAATTAAGGGAATCAAGTGCGTAGTATCCTGCGGGGATCAGAGACGTACGGAACACAACTGTACCTTGAATCAGTGTGAGATTGATTAGGGTTCAACTACAGTCCAGTCCGAAGTTAATTGGTAGTAGGCTAGAGTCCAGACCGGCTTAATACAAAGTGTGGTGTTCAAATTGGACTAGGTCCGGGGTTTTTCGCATTTTAGGTTTCCTCGTTAACAAAATTTTGGTGTCTGTGTTATTTATTTTCCGTATTATATTTTGTTATATAATTAAAATATCACAGGTTGTGCGTTAAGTTCAATCAATTAGAATATCCAACCTTTGGTTGTTGATTTATATTGATTGACACTTGAACATTGGTCTTTGGTACCGTTCAAGTTATTCCACATAATAATCAGGCTTGCGGATTTCTATTTGCTGATTACATTGTGAAACAGAGATATTAAACTCTTTGATATACTTTACTCTAGATTGAGTCTGACTGTCTAGTTGATTCTCTAGAAAGTGTATTGGAGTAAGTCCTCTCATATTGCCAAACGAATTGTTGGGTGTGATTGTTAGACCCCCGCATTTTCAATATTAAATTTAAAATGGAACATGAAAATTTAAGAAGATCATTGCTTGATAAAACTCAAGAAGGAAAAAAAATGAACAGGATAAACTCTCCAACACAATTGTTTTAAAAGATAGACAGATTGACATCTTAAAAGTGACTTGCAACATCTCTCAGGAAGCTCTACCAAAGTTTCGGATATGTTATTTGGACAAAAGTTTTTTGGGAACATGTGTGGTATTGCGTAAAATGGAAAATCTTGTACCAGAAACAATGCGTTTATCCCGCAACGTCTACTCTACCGTAACGCATTAAAAATGAAGATGAAACATTGGTTACATTTGCAAATGCTCAGAAATATTCAGATCGCATGATGTGTTCCTTTTGTATTTATTGATCATCCTTGGATTATTTTGGTCGCCTATGGTGAGACTAACTCTCACCCCAACACAACTTGATTGTGTTGGATAAATGCATCCTCACAAAAACGAACTGGGCTACGAGTGAGGATGCATTTATCCAACACAATCAAGTTGTGTTGGGGTGAAAGTTAGTCTCACCATAAATATGTGCAATTTTCGGAAATCTGTTCATAAATAAGGTGAAGATATTCGTGATCGATTCTCCTTTAGTTTATGTCATTTTGTAGTGCAATATATTTTCATATTTTTTTTAGGGAATACAAATCTTTTTCGGGAGATTCTTATATATTTTATTTTCACAGATAAGATGTATTATTCTTTATTTTTCTCTAAATTTGATATGTCTATTCACATTTTGTCGTCATCTGATGAATCAACACTATTTTCATGTGTAGACTATGAACCGCTCAAAATTTAAACAAAAGATAATCATCAACTTGATTTTCAGAAAGACTCCTTAAGAAAACATATTAGGGTTGTTAAGGAGCAGGAGTTTATCGTCCCATACTGAGTCGACCTTAGCAGCTTGGGACGGTCATTCTAACCTGTGATGAGACACAGTGCAGAATAAACCATGGATCATCTCAGGTTGGGACGACCGTCCCAAGATGCTACAACAACTGCTAATTCTTAGTCGCACCCCTACGCCTGTATAAACACACTTAATCGGCCGATTTCAAATATACTCGACTATATATTCTCTATTTTCACAAAAAAAAAAAAAAAAAAAAAACTTCCAATTTCTTAAATGTATTTATTGTTTTCAGTCGTTTCATTTATTATGGATCCTAATTTTGAAAATGAAGAAGCGCAATTATTAACGAGCTCCAAAACAACAAGGGTTTAAGCAACAAGGATTTCCGCAATTACTAGCGGAAGTATTTTTCCAACAACAACAAGGGTTTATGTAAGTGTTGGATGGAATAGATGCAGATTCAGATGATGAGTGAACAATCAAAAACACCATGTTACAATTATACACATGGCAAATTCCGATAGCTCCAAAACCAAGAGTTGTATTGAGGAGATATACGTGGAGATTTTGAGAAGAAGGACATGAACAAATGATGCATGGTTACTCTATTAATAAAAGTGTGTTTTGATCAAGTTTTTCAACGTCTCTATCTCCTAAAAATAAAATCCTAAATAAGACCGAATGCCACAACACTTGGTCATGGGGGTTATTGGAGACGTTTTTCGGGTAAATCGTAAAGTCAACTATCAATTTGATGCACGAAATATACGAGGATATGGTCCTAAACAAAAATCAGTGCATTCTTAAGTCTAGGTTATGGTATGCCTACGGAGGCCTGTGATGAGTACATTCGTATGGACAAAACAACGACGTACCAATATCTCACAATGTTTTGCGAAACTGTAGTTAACCATTTTGGTCTACGTTTTTTTACGACAACCAACGCGAGATAATGTCGATCAACAACTAGCTAAAATTAAGAAGAGAGGATTTCCTGGAATGCTAGGTAGCCTTGATTACATGCACTGGTGTGGCGCAGGTGTTTCGTATGCTTAGAAAGTGTTAGAGCACTGCTAGGTCGAACTCGCAAGCGTTTTTATCTCAAGCTTGTTTGTCAAATTTAGTTGATCAAAACTATATACTTGATTTCTTGTCTACTTATAGTTATGTATCGGATTAGGATAAAATGTGTAGTTGAGCTTTAGACTTCACAGCATTCACCAATTGAAGAAGAAGATCTACTGAGGAGCTTGGAGGAACTTCATCAACAAAAGGTATATGGAGACTAAAACTTATCTATCACTCAGAAGTCTATTTAATTCTATATTCTAATGAGACTAAGTCGTATAGCTATATATACTTTCACATTATACACATTTGATATTTCGAGCTAAGTTTATCTCACTTATCTATTTCTAGAAATATGTGTTGGAAGCTTTTTGCTTTAACTATGTTCATCGTATTCTTGACGATTTGGAGACAATTTATTTGTTGGAAACTAAATATTAAGTCAAAAGATGATCATGTGGAAACTGCCTTGAAACATCTTACATGATTTGTGTGAGACAATCATTTGATGTCGACTTGGAAAGTTTCGTATTGATCATTCGATCACTTGAAAATTACTTGAAGCTAATGGTTTGTGTGAGACAGCTATTGTCGTCTTCTAAGGATGTTTCAATGATTGAAATGGAGTTTAGAACAATTAACCATGTATGGATACAACACGGTATGCATACCTAGTATGCGAATTGTATTGTTATAATCTATGTCCGGGAACCTTGTTTGCGTACCTTGTATGCGCACGGTTTTAACTGAGAAGGTACGGGAACCTTGTTTGCGTACCTAGTATGCGAACGGTTTTACCTGAGTTGGGTCCGGGATGGCTGTTTGCGAACGGCTTGACAGGCCAAGGTCCGGAGCTGTTGTTCGCGTACTTGGTTTGCGAACACAGTGGTTAAATTCTAAAATCGGTTAAGGATGATTCTCATACTCATGAAATAAAACATTTATGAATTAAGGAATACAATCTTTGCAAACCGTGTCTTAATGTTCATGAATTGATTATAGTATAAGTATTTTGTACGATTACGAATCAGTCTGATTTTGTTTCAATTTGTTCATATATATTTCTATGAGATAGTGAACAATTGAACAACTCTATTTGAAACACAATTAGATTCATTTGATTATCTATCATGATTTATTGATCATCATATTTGATCTAGAAGTGTTAGATGAATATGGTTAAGACAAAAGTGTTCATATGGCTAACTTTGGTTAACTGATATTGAGGCAACTCAATATACACATTTAGGTACGGTTACCCATATCCAAATGAAGGTATATTTCATTTGTGTGTAACAAGCTAAGACCATCTGACGGTGGAGATTAATTGCTTAATTTCTAAGCAGACTTAACTTGAATGTCAAATCAGTATTTCATCTAACGGTGAATTTTGAATGCTTTGTTACTAAGCTATATTAGCTTTGATTGTAAGCAACCATGATTTGAAAGACTATAAAAGGGAGAACTCTAGCAACTGGAAAACCTAATCCCTGTACTTTCTTGTGTCCTAGTTACAAACTAGAGTCGATTTTCCTTTAACGACTTGAAGACTTCATTTGGGATTCGTGAAGCCAGATCCAACTATTTTCTTTGTAGTTGCGTATTCTGATCTTACTTGTTCTATCGTGTTGAGTACTATCTTCTCTAAGATTTGCTCGAGATTTATCTCTGATAGGTAATATATAAAAATTAATCACAACAGTTCTTCGTCTCAGACTCTTGTGATTCCGCAATAACCTGTGATTTGATTGATATTTCTAGGTTGCTCTTCGGGAGTATAAGACCGGATTATCAATTGGTTCCTGTTCACCTTGATTTTAATCAAAAGACGGAACAAAAACCGAATAAAGAATAAACATATCCGTGGGAGACATATTTGTTTATAAGTCTTCGACTTTGGGTCGTAGCAACTCTTAGTTGTGGGTGAGATCATCTAAGGGAATCAAGTGTGCAGAATCCGGTGTGGTTCTAGAGGCGTAAGGAACGCGATTGTACCTTAATCGGTGTGAGACTTGGTTAGGGATCAACTACATTCCAGTCGGAAGTTAACATGTAGTAGACTAGTGTCTGTAGCGTCTTAATACAGTGTGGTGTTCAAAGTTAGACTAGGTCCCGGGGTTTTTCTGCATTTGCGGTTTCCTCGTTAACAGAATTTTTGGTGTCTGTGTTATTTCTTTTCCGCATTAAATTTGTTTATATAATTGAAATATCACAGGTTGTGCTTAGTTCAATCAGTTGATAAATCCGACCTTGATTGTTGGATATAATTGGATTGACACTTGGACATTGGTCTTTGGTACCGTCCAAGTTATTTCTCATATCAATCAGGCTCACGGATTTCAATCTGTTCGCTTTGTTGATTGCATTGAGAAATAAAAATAAAGCTCTTTGATATGTTTCTTGATTGAGTCTCACTTTTACGTTGGTGCTCTCAGAATTATATTGGATTTTATTCCATACAAATTGCCGAACGAATTATTGGGTATGGTTGTTGTACCCCCGCTTTTTCAGCAAGGTCAGTATAAGGGCCATTACTTAAAACCAACTATGGTTCTGGAAGCAGCGACTTCTTATGATTTTTGGATATGGCATGCTTTATTTAATCTCCCAGATCGCAACAACGATATCAATATCTTGCATAAATCAACATTGTTTGAAGAATTGAAGTATGGAAATGCTCCAGCTGCTAATTTCACCATCAACAGTAATAACTATAATATCGATTATTTTAAGCGGACATAATTTATCCAACGTGGTCAACTTTAGTTCAGGCTTACGCTGAGGTACCCCAACATGGGGAGAACCGTGATCAAAGGTTATTTAACAAAAAATGGATGTCGTGTAGGAAGGATGTTGAACGAGCATTTGGAATTTTGAAGAGGAAGTTCCATATAATTTGTGGACCATATTGTTCGTTTAAACCAATAGAAATGTATAGGATTATACTCACCTGCATCATTTAGCATAATATGGTAATCGAGGAAACTCGACGGGATACCAGTTAGACAAGTTATCCAGATAAATATTTGAGGAAAAAAATTCAACCCGCTTGGGGTGTGCCGCAAGAGAGTATAAAATGGTATAAGAGAGAATTCAAAACAGAGTTTTACATTTAAGACTAAGGAAGGATCTCACTGCACACTTGTGGGGTGATGTTGGAATAAAATCCCTGAAAGGATTCAGTTTTTTATTTTATTTTAATGTAATATGATTTGTGTAATTTGACTTAAACAAATATTGAAATTGAAATCAAGGATCAAATTGGAAAAAAAAAACACTGAAATTGTAAGTGAAACTAAGGGTTGTATTTAAAACAAAGGACTACATCGAAATTAAACTAACTACTACATCCATAGTTTAAAACTAATTACTAAGGATAACTCCAATGAAAATAAAATCATCCATAAGTCTTGGATGATCCACAAGATGTAGACCAAAAAATGCCACTATGGTGTTTTAAAGAGTCCATAAGTTCATCAAGTCCATCAGAACCCCTCAAATTTGAGGATGGTGTTGTAGAGAGTCCATCCAGATCATATGTTATTTTTTTTCTTTTCTTTCCATCTAGTTTCTCCATGGTCGTATGTAGGAATGTACATTAAAAACATGTTTAGTTTTTTAGAATATAATAATACTAAAATAGGGATATATATGTGAATCCACTAATATATTTGTAGATGTTAATTTAGAATCCCGTAGTGACAAGAGTCTCCGTATGTATCTAACTATCCATGTAGACAAGGATTATCTCTCAGGTATGGATGTTTAAACATCCAGACAATAGGAGTTTCCCTAAGCCAGTGTAATGCAGTATTTTTATCCTCATCTAAGGTGTTCTCCTCATAAGACTCACCATCAACTGGTGTTGGGCGTTGTTGTGCCTTCTATGCTTGAATTTCATCAAATTCATCTTACCAGAATTTCAGTTGTGCCCAATTCATGTTTGTCTTGTCCATTCCCATTATTCCTCTCATGTGTGCATTAAAAATATTCTTTTCAATTTCCTTGCGACCTTTCTTCATTTCTGAATCCATTTTTTTATGCTAACTATATTTTAACAATATCAGTATTTCTCGTTTTTCAAAAAAATCTTGAAGATTGAATTCTAAAGTTGATGATTGTGCAACATCTTGAGCTGCCTCTCTGAGTTTTTTATTTTTTCACACGCACAACATCCCATCTATCAGCACTTCCATTAACATTCAGATTAGAATTACCATGTACTGATCCACCAGTGTTGGGGTGAGGGTTTGTGTTTATTTCTGGTGAAGAATAAGGGGAACCTTGAGAACCATCCATCAGTCTCGTAAGGGGATTTATTTGGTACTTGATATCCATTCAGCATATCAAGGTTATATCGATTCAGCTTTCTCAGGATGTGAAAGCATGCTTCGTGCTTGAAATTCGAACTTCTTGTTCTTTGTCATTCCTCTCTACTTTTTCGTTGCTACAATTTAAACATATATAAATAAATCAGCTATGACAACAAATTGGTAAAGCATTTGAAAATCAATTAACAATTTGAAATGCAACTTACCAAATTGACTTCAGTATCACTGCTTGCTATTTTTCGATTCATTTGTATCATCAAAACTACCCAACTGTTCATGTCTTTGCTATTTGTACCAAAACAACTTGATAACCCGGCAACATCATGGTTATTCCCAGTTTCCTGACTATAATTGTGCAAAAATATTCCCCAAAAGCGTATAATGTGGATGTTGAACACAATTGATTGGATCAAGCGTGAATGTTACATAACCTCGACGAATAGCTTGATCTTCATCCAGACTATACTTTGGACCGCGAACTTTTAGTGATGAAGTATTTTGTGTTTCTGATGGGCTTGTCATTTTTTTGAGAATTTTTTTCTACAAATAATGAGATTAGAAGTTTGAGATTGAAAATTTAAGATTGAAATGAAATTATGAGAATTTGTGGGTGTAGAAGGTGGCAAAGATGTGATTTTGAAGTTGAAATGGGTTCAATTTATAAGGAATAGAATGAGAGTCGTTGGATGGGACTAGCCGTTGCGAGTTCAGACTAGGCGGCTTTTTCCAGTGTGAGACGAGTCTCGTCTCAATGTGAGTCGAGCCTTGACCCAGTTGAGACCAGTCCCCCGATGAGATGTGAGCGTCTCAACCTAAAACGAGATGGGCAAACCCTTTTATTTGAGGGTTGTCCAGCAGTCCCATTATGGGGTGAAAATGGGTAAATCTGCCCATTTGCGTCTGCCCACTAGAATTGCTCTTAGATTTAGTTTTGACAGGTGGGCATGTTCATAAGCCAACAAAACATGAAGTGTTTGGGTTAATCTAACCCCCGAGTGGATAAAAGAGGTACTACAACATGACGTGAAGCCAGTACTAATTTCAATCAATGCAAACGATCCACCTCCGTTACAAGACCTCAACACGTCCGTAACCCAAGGTTTAGCCTATAGATAGCGGAGATTTCGGAGTTAGCTGGGTCGAGACATCCAAATTCGATTAATCGATCAATCCTAGCCGTCTTCTGCCTTAACTCGATAGTCGGATTCTCCAAAAATAGATCGTCGCGCACGTTTCTTGCTTCTTAAATAAGTCACACAATTTCATGGCTTCCAAATTCGTATACATATCAAATTCCCTGTATGCTTAATATTTCCTATAAATATGGTCAATAAAACAGTGCATAACTCTCCTTCATCAACACACAGAAACCTATATTGAAATCTTAAAAGCACATATACATATTCGTCCCAAGAATGGGAACCGACGGCTGGAAGGGAAAATCAGTTGTATGCGTTCCCGATTCTTCTATACCAGAAGACATCTCCAAAGCTGCAGTTGTTCTACATATTGGTGCCATCTCCTTCAAAGGAGAAGCAGAAGAGGAAGAAGCGGCACAACAACTACGATTAAAGCGCGACCATGGCTATGGCTATGGCTATCCTGGCTTTAGTTATGAGTATAATTCGCCATACTTCAGACAGCGACTCAGACAACAACGGACGGTAGAGGTGTCACCGGTTTACTCTGTTAGTTTAAGTTTGGAATCAAGTTTAGTAGATGGTCCGTCTGCCAGAGAGACAACTGATGAGGTTCGTAAACCAATGATGAGAAACAACAAACCAGAAGAACCTATCGTATGGAACTATTGTGGAATCAGGTTTGATATAGATTTACAGAAGATTCATGAATCTTTTGTCAAAATTGAAGTAAATAGGTTTTACCTTACAGAGTTTGGTTGGAATTGGAATCAACAACGTCGGGGTAAAACACGGTGGGATCAAAAATCTTGGAATTATCCGTTTGATGAGGACCGTTGGGAAAAGTTTTATGATAGTGATGATGACGACTACGATGAAGACTATACTCCCCCTAACATAGTCGAGCCTTCTCAAGGCATTACGGTTATTGGTAGAGCTAGAATTCCTCTATGGGATTTCTTAAGAGGTGGAAAAAATCGTAAAATTGGAAGTGTTTCTCCTTTATCTGACTTGTTGTCTGGTGATGAAAATCGGGTGGCATCCTTCGGACTAGCAAAGGTGGAGAAGGATGGATCCGGCACCAGAGAGGAAGGAGCTTTACAAGTTTTATTTAACATTAACAAGTATATGCCTAAAGTTGAGAAGCAGCAGCAGGCAGAGAAAAAGTTGGACTCCTTCAAATACTACCTCGACCTCGAGTAATACATCGACTTGTTTTCTTATTTTTCTTAAAAGAAAATTGTTTCTGATACACCTTGCTGCTGGTACTGGTGCTGGTCTTAAATGTCTAGTTTGCTAATCTGTATATCATTGATATAATTTTGTTCTGATTTTCATGTTGTCAAGAACTTGTAAGGCTCAAGTATACACAATGCAGTCTCTAAGTTAACCAGCAGTACTAGAGATTGAACTAGTTAATAGCTGTTGAATCAAACCATCATGTATGCTCAGTTTGTTACATAACCTAAGACCCAAATGTACTGTTCTTTTAAGAATTTGATACAGACCTGAGTTCGAAATCATAGTGCCCAATTACGATAGTATTTATCTAACTAGACCCAAAATCTAGAGAGACCTAAGCCCCGTTTGGGATTGCTTTTTGGGTATTTACAAAAAATGGTCACACTTTACTATTCCGGTTCACAAAATGGTCCCACTGTTACGAACTATTAGCAAAGTGGTCACTCATCCGTTTACTGCAAGGTTATGTCACGTGTCAGCCGTTTGTCGGGATGTTAACTTACCGAAATGCCCCTAAACCGTGTCATTTGCACGTGTGGGATCGAGTAGGGTTGAATGGCAAATCTCTAAACAATCTGGTGCGTTGGATAAAACCAAATTAAAACCGGAATAACAAATACGATTGTTACCATTTCCCAGCTCATAACTTTGCCTCTGTTCCCTCGCTTCTTCTCTGAAGAAATGGAGAAGAAGATGGTGATTCCATGAAGCAGTTACAGATCGTACCGTTTCTTCACATATTTCTTCAATATCTTTTACTCTTCATCTCGATCTACTAGTTGTGAAGCGAAATACGAGTTTAGAGATTTGTGTACCAGTTATCGATAGTGTGAAGATATTAAGTGTTAAAGCTCGACATCAAGATGTTTACAAACATCACCAGGTAAATAGCAATCCACCTTATACTGCTTTTGTAGATTATCAACTCGATTCAGAAACCCTAATTTTCTGAATCAATTTTAATTTAGAAATGATAAACCCTAAATTTCTGAAATTGAGGATTTGGGATTTTCTTAAAAAATTTGTGTTAGGGTTTGATTAATATGTTAGTAAATGTTAATCATTGTCAGTTCAATTTTGTGCAGGAAGTATGTGAAGTACCCATCTAGGAATTTTAGGGTAGAATGGTTTTGGACAAATAAGGTTCAGTATTTTGATAATGTGGATGTTAATTCTGGTGGGTTGAAAGCATTTTGTGATAAAGTTCATGCTTCTTTTAAGTTAGCACCAATTAAGAAGGTTGAGGTGATTTGGATTGGTAATGATAAACCAGAATATATGGTTAATGATTCACATTGGTATGAGATGTGGGATAAGGTTGTTGCTGAGGAAGGGTATGTAAATTTATGGTGCAATGTTAGTGATAGGATTGTGCCTCCTGGTGATGGATGTGCTGAAACTTCTGGTATATCAAACAACAGGGACTCAACACCATCCAAGGTTATAAGCAGTTCAAGAACATGCATTAACTATGCTTCTTCACCAGTCAGACTTGATCCAGAGATGTTTGCCACACCTAAGAAGAAGTTAACATGCATTACATCACCACATCAGTCGAAGGAGTCCAAGGATAATTAAGAGATATGTTGATGCGATTCTTCGGAGGTTCTAGCAAGTAGCAAGAGGTTATTTGAGAATATGGATGAGTATGTGAATGTTGATGATGATGATTATGAGAATTTTGTCTTAAGTCTTTGAGACACTCCAAGCCGAAAGGGAGTATGAGAACATTCAACTACCTAATGATGCTGAAGATGTTTGTCATCCCAATGATGATCCTAGTAGTCCAGTTTCTGATACTGATGAAATGGGAGTTGGTGTATATTGTGACTTTGTCAACAATTACTTTAAGGACCACAAGTGGGTTGACTCTGTACATCCAAAGCAGTATATGGAAGCAGTCAATGAAGAACAAGCAAGTGTAGTGGAGAAGGAAGGTGAGCAGGAGGATCCTAAAGGAAAAATAATTATTCCTTATGATGTTGAGGGTAATGAGGAGTACAATAGTGGTGAGGACAGTTCAAGCTCTGAAGGTAATTGTGTAGCTTATTTGGTTATATTTTGGTATTTTTAGTTTTAATCATGGCATTAGTATGTTTTGCTTCCATATAAAAGAACTGACAAACCAAGTCCTTATGTGTATGTAGGTGTAACAGAAGTACAAGGACCCAATGATCGTGGTAATGAGCCAACTCATCGAAACCTCATCCCCGGTACAACCAGTTTGAGCAAATACATGGTCCAGATATTGATGCAAATGGCAATGGAGATTTGTTTCCTGATGCTGATGGGAATACATTACTCATGGTTGATGTTGACACAATGTTTGTGGGAATGGAGTTTATGGAAAAAGATGACTTCAAGAAGCACCTAAGGGGTTATGCCATTAAGAAGAGATTCCAGTACAAGTTGAAGCCCAATGACAATGATAGGATTAAAGTAATATGCAGGTTCAATAAATCTCAACACCGCAAGTTCTTTATCCGGGCAAGTGTTACCAGGGGTGAACCAACTTTTACTGTGAGGAGGTTCAACTTAAAGCATACATGTAGCACTCAAGCGAAGACCGGGAATAGAGCAAACTAATGCGGAATTTGTTCCGAGTATTTGTATGACAAGATAAAGAGAGGAGATGCAATGCCACTTCCATATGCACTTTGAAAGATCAATTTTTTACTACTCACAACACCAATGTTCCATATCATGTTGCTTGGAGAGCAAGAACTATGACTTTAGAAAGACCGAATGGGAGCTATGATGAATCTTATAAGTCGATTCCGACCTTTTGTGACATGGTAAAAGCAACTAATCCTGGATCTCATTTGCAAATTACTCTTTTGGAAGGTGAGTTTGAAGCTAACTTTAATAAGAGTTTATTTGTTATAGTAAAAGTACTATGTATTGGTTATGTATTATGTATAACCACATAAAATACTATGCTAACTTATGTCTTATGATTGTGTTTGTTTCGGTGAGGACAAATGTTTTGAGTCCATGATGATTGCATTTTGCAGCACCAATTCAAGGATGGAAGGATGGTGGTAGACCATTCATTGGTTTTGATGCTCTGCCACTTGACTGGAAAACATGGTGGATGTCTAATGGCAGCTACAGGTTTAGATGGATGAGAATGGGATTGTTACTCTAGCCATAAAGGTGGTAAGGAATGAATGTGGTGAAAACGGCACTTATTTATGAAAGAGTTGCTGCCACTTATTGAAGACCATCCAGTGGGAAGATAACCTTTATCTCGACATGACAAAAAGGTCTTCAAGAGTCATTGGATGAGGTTTTCAAAGAACATTTCAAAAGCTTCTGCCTTCGGTGAGTCTTACATTATTAATTGAAACCTTGTTATTCTTTAAACACTTACTATTTAAGAACTCTAACTATTGTGAATGTTTTCAACCAGTCATATGTTCAAGAACTTTAAGAGTCACTTCAAAGGATCAAAGCTGCACTACCTTGTATACAATGCTGTAAAATGCTACAAGGAGAGACACTGGAAGGTAATCTCTCTTCCTAATTCATAGTTGTCAGCTTTTTGGAGTCATGTTAATAATGGATTTGCATTTAATTAATCTTTTTTATGGTATGTGTAGGCCAATATGGATCATCTGATCAAGTTGTCACCAGTTGCTGCAGCTTACATGATGAAGGAAAAACCAAAACAATGGTCTAGGGCTTTCTTTGACCCATCTGCATGTTGTGAGCATCTAAACAACAATTTCTCAGAGTCCTTTAACAACTTGGTTAAACCTATGAGAGACAAGCCTATTTGTACCCTTGGAATGATGTATGGCCATCTAGTTATGGGTACTATGTACAAAAGAAGAAATTTGAGTGCAAATTGGGAAGATGGTAAGTTGGTGCCAACTGCTCAAGACTTGATTGATGAGATGCAGAAATGTTGTGGAGCATTCAGGGTTAATGGAGCTATTATTGACAAGTTATATGAAGTGACTTCAAAAACCAATGCTGTCTTTCATGTTGATGTGGTTGAGAAAACTTGTTCCTGTCTTCAATGGCAACTTAGAGGCTTTGTATGTCAACATGTTGTGTGTGTGCTCATGGACATGAGAATCAATTGGGCAGAGTGAGATTTATAACCTACTACACTTATTATTGCACTGGTTTAATGCATCTGTTTTAGTTGTTGTACATTTATTTTTGGGTTGTTAGTGATAATGGTTACCTATTTATCACTTATTATTGTTGTGGTTATTTATGTAGTTATTGCAGCAAGTACTATCATGTGGAATCTTACAAGGCAATTTATGCACCTGAGATGGGGTTACTGATTGGAAGAGAAGACTGGCCTGAGGTATGATGTGTTTATTTTTTAACTTTTCACATTTTATCATTTTTCCCTTTGTCCTTTAATGTTTTTTGATGTCATTTAACAATATTATTGTAGGGAATCTTCTGCTTTTTGGGAAAATAATAGTTTAAGTTTAGGGTTTTTATTTTCTTTATATATACTTTATAGATGTTTATCTTTATCTTCATTCTCATTTCATTTTGCAGCCATTGGTAGAAATCAACCCACCCATTGATATGAGGAAACCAGGGAGGCCTTGCAAGAAAAGGAAGAGAGCACATGATGAACCTCACAGTCAGAAGGTGGTCATAACTTATAAGAGATACAAGATGCCTGGTCACAACAGGAGGACATGTGCTGGTGCACCATTTGGATCCAATCCAAAAACAAAAAGACAGAGAACTATGGTGGAAGGAGGAACTCACAAGACTACTTACCCAGATCCTGCAGAGCTTAGTACCAGTAGAAGGGAAAGTAAGAGGGGAAGAGGTGGGAGAGGTTCTGGTGCATCATCTTCTCATCCTACCACCGCATCAAGTTCTCAGCCTTGCGGATCATCTTCTCGATCATCCGCTTCATCTACTCAACCTACATCTCGCATCATATGGATCAGACAGGGGTTCTAGGGAGGTAGGTCTGGTGGTAGATCTGCATCATATGGATCTAGAGGTAGCAGGGGTTCTAGGGGAGGTAGGTCTGGTGGTAGATCTGTGCAACAGACATTGAGCCAAACCATCAGTGGTGCTGTTGGGTTGTCTCATACTCTCTCTCAGACCTTCACAATCCCTAAACCAAAGAAGGTGACCTTCTCTCGCTACTCAATGAAGACTAGTTCTTTGGTAGTTAGAATGGATGTTGTGTTGGGTTTAGTTCAGTTTCTTGTTTGAATGGATGTTTATGGTGCTTGTTACAATGGATTTCACTGCATCTGTTTGCAGTTAACTTAAGAAGACTTATATTAAGTAATTATTAATGGGTAATATATGTAATTAACTTAATTTCATGTCTTTATTGATTGTCACTGATTAAGAACTTACATATTTAGATTGCCTATTTGCTTGCATAGTTCTGCCATTTTTAGGGTTACAGCTTTGGTTTCATGGAAAATAGCATCAGAAAGCCATTGAAACTGCAGACAGTTGGAACATTTGAGGTAAGTTATTCCAAAGTTATGTTCATTTTTACATATATTTAATGTTACTGTGCCCTTACATTTCTTTTTCTTGCAGGATTGATTAGCCCATGGACAGTTGATTTTTGTATGGCTTTTGTCACCACAAGCAAAGCAGGAAAGTGGAGATGGAAGCTGAATTTGCATTGCTTTTCCAGGTGTTGTAGCATCTGCAAACCACTCAAAGTATGGGCATATGGAGCAGCTGAAGAACTTCTCACCTGGATGATCATCTGTTTCGGCTTTCAACAACTTCCTCAAACCTTTACAAGGTACCATTTTGCATCTAGAATAGATCCATGGACAGTCTATTGCCTCATGCATTCCTTTCTCACACATTAAACAAAGAGTTGTTGATGTCTTTGATCTTGTTGTTGCTACTTGATGTCTCCCCTGAACTGCTACCGCAATATTCTTCCATCTTTCCACCACCCATTCTAAACATATCAGTATATGAGGATTGTGAATGATGAATGAGTGTTAGCTGTGTCTGCAGGTGTGTGGTTTTATAGTGAAGGGAAAGTTAGATCAAGTCGTTGGGAACGGTCACATTTCTAACCACATAGAAAACGCCACGTGTAAAAGTTCCAGGTGGATTGCCACGTCTACAAGCTGTCAGGTGGCGTGTCAGTGCCACGGATGCATAGATCTGCCACATAGACGTATGTTAACCATGGTTCAACTACCACGGTTAGAAGAGACCAAGGGGTAGATTAGTCAGATACTTTACCGTTTTTTTTCATTTTCTTTGTGTCGGATGGAAAAATACCTGTTTGTAATCACTAATTTAAAGTGTGATCATTTTGTAAATCAATTTGCGATAGTGTGACCATTTTGTAAAACACCCTTGCTTTTTTTCCTATAAAAGCACTTTGTAACCAACTTGTAACAAATTTTTTAGGAAAATAGCGTTTGTAAACTTTTTTCAAAGCGTTTTTCTCCAAAAACACTTCTGGCTTAGGTCAACTTTTAAAAGCTACCCAGGAGTAGCTTTTAAAAGCAGAAGCTGTGGACCCACTCAATTTTAATTAATTGATTCTCCATTTTAACCTTGTTATAATATTAAAAAAAAAAAGACAAAATCTACCCTTAAATATTTATTTATGTACAATTATTTCACTAATCAAATTTATAAAATTTTGTTATAAAATAATAATTACAACAACAATAATAATAATAGTATTTAAAGGTAAAATTAAAAATTAAAATAAAATTAAAATATTAAATGATTAAAATATGAATAAGAATTATTATTATTTTCATCTTAATTTAAATAATATTCAAAATAAAAAAAATATTTTATTATTAATAGATGTAATTTAAAAAAAATTAAACATGTCTATTTTCGTCATTAGCCACATCATAAGCACTACCAAACAGAATTTACAGTTTGTTGGTTCCACAACAGTTTACATATGGGGATTTTTTTTTCTAGCCCAATTTACATTTTTCTTATATAAGAAACCCACTATTAAAGTTCAATATACCACAACCCCATAATTATTTATAATATGTCTTAGATTACAAAAGTAACCTTTTACCTAATAAGGAAATTAATTCTGTTTAAGAAAAAAATAACAAAAACGGTCGTCATAAATTATAATCCCTAAAATAACTCTTTGACCTCCCTAAAATACTCATTGTACCTTATTTATTTCCTTCAAATACTCTTCCCTTAATTAACTCCTTTGATTTCCATAAAATTATTTTTTTACATTTTAATTTATATTTTAGGCTAAAAGGAATTATATTAGAATTAAAAACTTATAATTTTACATAGTTTTTAGTTGGTAGCCGAGCGACAAGCTGAGCACCAACTCCTTTTTGAATAGCAACACCCAATCTATGAAAAATAAAACTACCTAGACCACTACCAGCGTCATGGCTAACTAAACAATTCTTCAGACGCTTGAAAAAACAAATAAAATCTTCACTAAGTTCCCCTAAGGTAGTAAAGGCCAACACGCCCAAACCATAACCATGTGAAGTACACTCATTCAAATATTTAGAACGTTTGCGCGAAATTGCTTTAGAGATAGCCTGACCTGGGATGAAAGAAGGAACACCATTTCCAGTAAAAGGTGAAACTCCTGTAACATCCATACACACATCTTGGCCGTTTTCCCAATTGAGAACAAGGATATCTGCTGGACGTAAATCCCTGTTACTATCTGATATAAGACCCAAAGCAACCTCCTTACGAGCAGGGACACCAGCCTTGAAACAAATATGTGCAATTACTTCACGTACTAAGTCATGGCGAAACTTTAGTCCAACATCATTAGCACAATGAAGCGCGTGATCACCAAAGATATCCATGGGCTTATTGCAACAAGAGCACAACCCATCCTCGACAAATAGAGGGATACCAAGACGATAGCTAACCACGGCTCTAAACTGTCTGGGACCCAGGCACTGATCTAGACCACTGATTGGAACAGCCAAAAGGTAGTCTTGAGCATGTTTGATCTGATTGCATTGCCAAAGAATGGAGTCTCTTGTAGATAAAGTAAATTGGTCGGGATTTGCTTCTTAACCGCATCGAAATAAGTGACTTGCCGGGGAATGCATAGAAGGGGGGCAGTGTCATTGATGCAATAAGTAGAAGGCAAACCACATACCTGAATAAACTTCTGAAGAGCTCTCTGGAAGGCAACCCCATTATCGGATGAGAAGGAGCTACCAAGTATCAACTTTCGCACCGATGCAGTCTGGCTCTGAGAGGCAAGATAACAATAAGTGCGCGTATCAGCCATGGTGTAAATGCCAAGACCACCATCTTTGATGGGAAGAGTAGCCAATCTCTGTTGTAAAGGTCCAAAACCGGCTCCATCTCCTGTGACCAAAAGCCTCAAATATTGGAACAAGTGATCATCAAAGAGGTCAGAGGCTTTTTGCAGAGCTTCCGGGTTAGTAGTACGCATAGCAAAATAGAGTCTGGAAACACCGACACAATTTCGGAGTAACAACATCTCACTCTGGGGATCCTGGAGCTTTTTGATAGCCGACATTAGGTGGATAGTCTTGTTCACCCTGCTAAGTGCCATGTCACTCATGAAATCCAAATACAAACTCACAGGACCACCCAAAAGCTTAACTCCCTTGCTAGGCCTACCAATATCAGGGGGAAAAACACCTTCCTCCGTCTTTGCGTGGATCAGGTGTAGGCCAAAAGACCTCAGTTTTCCTGATATTAAGATGAAGGCCCCTGCTCGGTCCTTCAGATTCAATAATACTCAAAGCCCTAGCAACCTCCAACGTATCACCCATAATAGTGCCATCATCCAGGTACCAGGCATGCAAGTCAAGCTTACACCGCGAAGCAATGGACTTCACAAGAGGGTGAAGTGTCAAAGCAAACAAAAGGGGACCAAGGGGGTCACCTTGCTGAACACCGAACGCTGAAGACATGATGTATTGGTCATAGTAAAGTTTAGCAGGCCTGGCATAGCAAAATTCAACCCAGCGAGAAATACATGGACAATGAAGCCGAACCTCTCTAATAAGATGAGACCTATCCACCATGTTGAACGCATTCGAAAAATCAATGAGCAACATTGACATATTGTCCGAACGACCTTTCAACTCCAGCAACATTTATATCGTTAAAAAATATTAATATAATTAGGATTCATGCAAAAATTGCTTCAAAAATAATAATGCAAGGCCAGTGAAAATCCCAATTTTTTGTGAAAATTGAAATTTTCAGAGTGACGTCATGGGTAAAAATTATTTTTTTTTTTTGTGAAAAGTGGAATTCTTGGTTGAGAATTTCAATTTTCAAGGTGACGTCATGGATGAAAATTTCAGTTTTCACATGTAATATCGGTGAAAATCACAGTTTTCTTTAGTAAAACTGTAATTATCACGTGCAAATATACCCGTGAAAGTCTCGATTATCACTAGTTCATATTTTTTTTAAAAATCCTAAAAGCCCCAAAATTAAAAGATCATGCGCAAGAAATCATAAGAATAAATGAGAAAAAAAAAAAACTCAAAAAAAACTTGTGAAAAAATCAGTAAACAAACTCACCAAAAAGAACTAAATCAATTACCTATAAACAACTTTGAAGCCACTAGATGTCGAAGAAAAAGTAAAAAATCAATAGCTAATATTACTAACCACTTACCTTGTTACAGAAAAATGATCACGGTTGAATTCAACATCAACAAAACTAATAAATCTCTATGAAGAATTTAATTAAAGCAGCTGTGGTGGTGATCGACCGAGATTCTAAAAAATAATTGAATCAGAAAAATAACCGGATGTGCTCACATGCAAATAATTTTACAATTAACTGACCTAATGAGATTAATTGCCGGCATCAACTAATTGACGTCAAAAACTTTTTTTCTTCTTTGTACTAATAATTAGTTCGCAGGATAAATTAGTTAGTAGGATAAAGGTTAAAAGTAACGTCCACCAATAATGCCAACAAATGCGCTCAAAATTATTTGACTTAACAAAAATGATTTTTTGATTTTTTTTTTAATGGATAAAGGTTAGATTAGTCCTTTAGAAAGTTTGAAAATTTCAATTTATTCTTAAACTACTAATCTTAGCCGTACATCTTAAATTTTGGGCTAGACAGATGTACATATATACCATCTTATTTACGGGTTTGTGGAAAAGAGAGGGTTCAAGCTTGGGTTCCTCAGAAATTTCCACGTTTACATATTATAGTTTACCAAACGTCTGACTACTTTATTTTTAAAGCACAGCAACGCACAACACAATAGAAAAGCACTTTTGTAAAACTCACGGCAATACCAAACTAATACCAAACTAGGCTCTAGTGCAATGTTGTTTTACCGAAAAATCACCAGGACTCGTGAACTATACGCAAGTGTGTATGATTTATGGAAGATGTCAAATACAAGCTTAAAATTTTGGAATGTAAACCGTAGAATCACTTTCAGGCCCGTACTCTTCTGCCTTCGTTTTAATCCATGTCTTCGGCCATTTATCAGTGACCGTAAGCAAGAAAAACGTAGTTAGGATTCCACAAGAATACCATGTTTAAAGTTCAAAACAAGGAAATCTTGAGCCCTCTGGTGAGACTAGGTCAAACCATAGACAAGCTGTCCCAGCAAGTCCTTGAAAAAGAGAGTACGCATGTTCGGATTCTCGTTCCTGATTGACTCCCACGAGCTTTGGTGCATTTTGATATAGAAAACTTGCAAAAGCCGTTGCCCTTTCAATATATATACTTTCACCTGTTAGACGATATAGCGATAGGAATGCATATGCATTTCCGCTTACACCATCTGCCAGTCCTACTTTTCTTACTAATCCATTCTTCCAAACAACTTCTCCTGCTTCTATAGCCGCATCTCGGAACTCCCTGTCCCTTGAAAATACCTGTGGAAACGAAATGGTTCAATTAAGTACTACTGCATGCAAAACCTGAATAATTTCAAAATATTCCAAACCTTAAATCAACAGATTCTTCTATTTTCTTTTTTGTAAGTTAGCAGAGCAGCGATAGAATATCAAAGCTACAGGGTCATTCGCAAATATATTCAAGAATAGGGGGCAAATTGTCTTCTCAGCTGCAGTCGTTATAGCCTTCGATGATAACCTTTGCGCACTAAAATTATCTATTTCTTAATGACTTCCACCTATGTTCAATTTCAGTTTATACTTTCGCGCATTAAAATTATCTATTTCTTAATGATTTCCACCTATGTTCAATTTCGGTTTATAATTCCGTTTGCTGTTAAAAATACGAAACAGAAACGGAAAGGACTAACCTGTGCAGCCTTGCATAGGGTAATGACCATACCCGTCGCACCATGTGACCACTGCACCAACTTATCCCTGGGGTTTCCTTCACTTACAGGATAATTGCCACTCTGTTGGAACCTGTTTCTCATCATGTACCTTAAGGTCTCTTTAACATCTTCAGCATCATCAGCTGACAGCGGAAAGTGTAATAAAACCTGAAGGATTCCAGCAAGACCATGAGCTGCACCCCAATACCTGGTCCCATGCCATCTATACATCAACGGGCACCCAGTGTGATTTAATGCCCCTGCTCGACCCCCAGCCAGCACAGCTTCCACGATCGGTATGAGAAGGTCCTTAGGGATAGTGTCTTCTCCGAGATGCTTGTTAATGAATAATGCAGACCAAAGAAATCCAGCTCGGCCATATAAAAGTTCATATGACATTCCAAAACCACCTTCCTCAGGCCCAGCAGGAAGTGCTCTCTCTTGTGCTACCTATAATCATTATAAGAAAACCCTGTCAAGCTTGGCTGACTAACCAAAATCACAAAATTATGGTAGGATATCTGGGTGCAGTTGAATTTTGAACCATTGCCTACTACCTAGCTGGTCCATGTGAAGTGCAATTTGGGTACAATTTACAATCCAACACAGTAAAGGTTAGTGGACGCGACACCAATGGGTAAAGTATATCCAGGCAAAAATTGCAGATCCAGGACCATGGAGAGTGAACAGAAACTGAAGGTTATATGGCAGGACTGCCCTCATGATATAAAGCTTTCACAAAAGCTGATTCTAAAATTTGGACCAATTTCAAAGTCAGAGATATCTTAATGCCAGAAGCAACAGATATCTGCTTTCTTCACATGTCTCACACAATGTACAAACTCTTAGGACCATTTAAGAGAACTAAATCACACATGATGGAAATTAAAGACAGAAACTGACACGACTTTTGAGACAAATTTTGCAGTTAAAAAAGTTAAAGTTCGGTAGCCAATAACCAAAACTCCAAAAAGCTAGGTATGAACAAGTGGATGATAGCTCAGCATTTTTTTGAGTACTCCATGACCCTAGTATCTCAACGTCGAAATTAAACAACAATATTAATCCCTAGTTTAGGACCATACAGATGACTCCCAATTAACCCAAGTATCCTGCTACTTGGCTGAGAGTTTAATAATGCAGGCATCCGAATTCTGCCGCCGCCATAGTACATGAATAGGATCTGATTTTCTGAGTTGTTTTGCGTGGAAATTATTTTCCCGGTAATTTTCTCTAGAGCATCAGTCCCTTACCCATTATCTCAGCTAACATAATCTAACTCACGTCTTCACAGCACAAAAATCATAATTTTCAAATTATGCATATAAACAGTGGTTTCAATTACAAATTGATAATCAGCATCAATGAAGAACAAATAGACAAACAAATTTTATGTTATCAAATCAGTAATGATAACAATATGCTATGCCATTTTTGAAATGGCAAAGGTTCCCTATGCAGTTCGATTTGACCCATGCTTTTTGTTGGCACTAATAAGAAATTTTACAGCTGGTCAGGTAGCATCGTTATTTCCCTATTCTCTACCCATTACCCATCCTATGAGTTTAAATAAACTAGCTAAATAGGTTCTGTAAAGCAACTGAAATGAGGATATATCACATGCCCACTAGTAAATTTCATCAACAGATTGAGCGAGAAGAAAAACATTGTTACCCTTTCATTTACTAGAAGTAAAAAACCCTTTCATTTACTAGAAGTAAAAAAGTGGTCGTTATGTGTTTAATAACTCCCCATGAAATTGTGCATCCCTCGTGTACAATTCAAAAAGGATTTAGTAGTAGTGTTAAGGAACGCGGGCCTAGTATATCAGCAGATTAGGAACATGCTTGTCTGAATCATTAAAGGTGTTTGGAATGTGTATTCCTTCTTGCCCACATTCCACAACCATTCACTGTACAAGAGATAATCTACTGCATAACCATTATTGCACTTGATGCTCTTACATCTAATAATTTAAGACATGGTACACATAATGCATGTGCTATCCTACCAGGCTACCACGGATAGACTATTTGTAAATGTTTGCCAAGTAGAAAAACCTAGAGACTCTACACATTTTGGTTCAAATATATTTTTCATCAAAGTAAAAAAAAAATTATATTAATACCTAGACTTACCTGAAGGAAATGGTCCAAGAACAGGCTCCGCCTTTGAAGGTCATTTCTGTAATTAGCGGTCACAACTCCAAGCGCGTATACTCCTCCACTTCCACACAGAAACGTCAAATGCCTGCAATCCACAAAACAAATATGTCGAAATCAGAAATCTAATTTACCATAACCACCCTTCACCGTTGGTTGTCAAAGAAATGCGCTTCGACCCGTCTCTGTCAGGACCAACTTTTAATATCTCTTTTACATCATACTATAAATGGGCTCATTTCAAAACGATTTTCACATTATTGGCTTTTTCCGTGTCTTCCCATTTTCCCGTGCGACAACAGCGTTGAGCTGATTCTTTTGGGTGAAGTACAAAGTCATCATGGAATCAAATTTGATGGTCATTTTTCGTTCTCAATGCGGATATGAGATTGCAATCCTAAAACAGACTTCCTTACTTTTTAAAAATAATATCAGTATGGTCTATACTGTGTCTCGTGTAAAAGTTATTCGATTCTAATTTCCCTTCTGAGTGGGTGGAGCCCATCCCTGTATGTATCCTTCTTTTCTGATAGCTTAACTTGAACCAACTAATTGATTAACAACAAAACTTCAATAAAGAAGATTAGTTACGAAAAACTAATTAAGGAAACCGACCTTTTAGAAGTGCTTGCAATAAACGCAGCACAAGAATCAACAATCTCAGTGCACAATAGCAAGTCATTCTGATTTCCGGTAGCTTCATATGATCTCAAACAAGTAAAAACTGTTCCAAGTAAACCTGTATACACCGTTGGATCAACACAACCCTTCTTTCTACCATTTGCTTCTCTCCAAGTAGCTTCCACTACCTAAAAACCAACAACCAGAAAAACTGATTACAGTCACTAGAAAAACAAAACCATCATTTAATTTATACTCTAATACAGAAATTAAGTTCATACCTGGTCTTTAAGAGAAATAGCTGATTTGAGAAAAGTTTCAGAAGGAAGTGACAAATTTCTATATATTGTCAAGTCTTCCATTTGTACGGATTCAAGCCTTTGATCATCATGGTCACCATGATCATCTCTACTGCTGCTACCGCCTGGTGTTATTGTTGATCCTAATTCAATTACTGAAGATGACATTTTTTTTTTCCTAGTACTCTCTTGCTATTTCTTTCTTTTTCTGTTTCTCTCACTCCTGTGCTTTTTATTTATATAGAGTAAAAAGAGAAGAGAATAGGAATAGAAAGTAAAAGAGTGTGTCACGTATATGAATAAAGAAAGCCGTGTCCCGTACCGAATAGAGGTACGCCAGTCATGTCGGGAGGTTTGCATCACTGGTGTCATGTGTTTCAGGTGCCACGTCTAGTTATTTACACATACTTCCCAGTTTCCCACTCTTCCCATACTAAAAATCCTACTCGTGTTCATATGGTCATGTGTTCCCCATTGGACTCGTTGGACGGTTGAATGTGCTATTTGGATGTCTCCGAGATAGACACCACAGAAGAAGTGTCTGGGAGTCGGATGTGTTCACCGACTGATTATACCTCAATTACCAGGAAGCAAAATGATAAAGAAATTCCGACGAGTTGGAGGCAAGTTCTTATAAGGAATAAAATGCAATGGCCATGGAGATTTGTTTAAAATGCCTTGCCCGTATAAAATGCCTTGCCCGTATGAAATGCAAGCTTAGGGGGGAATACAATTTATATTATCAAAATTGAACTATCAGATTAAAGTATGCTAATGTTTTTCTTCACTAGTACACATAAGTTTAGATGTACGATGCTTGACAAACATTTTTAAGTCATCTAGGTTGATAAATTACTCGCGCAAGGGGAAGTACCTTGAAGCTTACAATGGCAAATTCCGTTCTATTAGCGATAGAAATAAATAGAGGAAAAATAGAGACAGTTGGTGACAATTTTTTAGAGTCCTTCTTTCCTTATTAGAGCAGCTATGATTTTATGCAATCTAACCACCTCTTCATTCTTTTCCTCTAGTTGTTTTTCAAGACTTTTAATCTCTTTGATGTGTTCTGCACAATTGTCTTTGTTTGTTTTCTGCTTTTTGTTAGACTCCTCATCGTTGTCTTCTACTTCTTGGATACGTCTCTTTCTTGAAGAATCTAGTAAAGGATGGTCATCTCTAACCATTTTACGAACATAAACACTGGCAGAATTTCCATTTTTGAGTTGAAAGGTAACGGACTTCTGAGGCAAACCATGTGAATCCTGCAAAATAATGTAACAAGAAAAGTTGAACATTACTTCAGTCCACATTCTTCTGGGGTAGAAAAACAGTATGTTCTCTTCTCAATTTCTCGAAAAAGTTGCGACCAATTAAGAAAAACAGGACAGAGATGGATTGATGCTAACAGTTGGATGATGTTTGTGCTAACATCCATGTGTGTAGGATGAGATAATATTTCTCTCGGTGTCTTGTATTCAGTCTCTAGCTTGTCCATGGTTTCCACTCTTTAATGAAGTATAAGGTGATCTACCTGTGCTAAGATACTCTGAATATACATCTACCTACGTTCTTGAGAAACCATACACTCTCCCCAAGAAGGAAGTTTCAAATTTCTGATAACTGTAAGTTACAGGTGTCTATGTATCCTTTTCATATCATCCTAATTTAATCATCGCATATGCTTAGTTCCTACTATAAAAGGAAAATGAATGAGAAGGTGAATCCATACCTTTCCTTCTTCACCTTCAATATTTTCAAAAGTGGCAAGTACCTCCTGTTGATCTTTGAAAATGGCAGACGCATAATATTGTTTTGCTTGGGGTTTGTAGAAAGGCTGCCAGCCAAAGTTTACTAAAGTTAGAAACTTTTCTGACAACAATGGTTACCGAAGTTGGAAAACAAGGATCTACAGTTGCTGGAAAAAAAAATCCAGCAAGTTTTGAAAAGGTAAAATAAAATGAATGAGTCTCATTAAGTTCTAAGTGAACCACACAATCCAAGAACTGGCTTCCATTAAAACTGACAAAAAAAAAATCCAGTAAAATAACTTTTTGGTTGGCCCGAGGTTTAACAAAACGTTGAGCGGATGCGACTCGTTTTCCATTGGCAAGGAAATGCACAGCACCGATGCAGAGCCTCACATTGCTAAAAGTAAATGCTAGAAAAACAAAATAAATAAGCATAACTGATAAAGTGCTAGAAGAGCGGAAAAAAGGTAAACAGGGAGAGAAAACATAGATCATAAAACAAGAAGTCAAGAAGTGACCAAGAATTTAGTTGTTTGCATGGTACAGTACAGTCTCCACCTTTAGTCTCTTCAACTTAGACACTTGTATTCGAGTAGGGTTGTATTTTCAAGGCTTAAAAGTCAAAAATGAAAAAGATTGATAAAACGCATCAAGGCCCGCATCAAAGCGCAGGTTTTGGACTTCTATACCCCAACAGGCATGTGCCAGCGGCAAAAAAGTAAATTGCATCAAGGTGCTCCTTTCCACCATTGGATTTGACAATCTCAATTCAGATTCAAACTTATCAGCAATTAGGAAAGCACAACAGTAAACTTTTTCTGGCTCCTCCCTTGATATTTAATTTCAAAAGAGAGAAAATTCAACCTAACGTGCATGCATACCTCAAGTACGACAGTAGAGTCCTCTGGAAATATTTTACGTAATTCATCTGCAGTTACACGAATTGGTATTCTGTGAACAAAAAGCTTCAATAGATCATCACCGGTTACCTGCGAATGATATCAAGACAGAAGAAAGATATTAGCAAAACAATGTGTTAATACATAAATATACAGTGCCATATTATAGTTCCAACATTACCTCTTTGGCATCCAAGGAAATGATTTCATCAAATCCTTTTTCCAGCTTGGCAAGAACCAGTTTCATTGCAGCATGTGCATCGGCTAGACAATTATGTGGAGCACCCTTCTCCCTGAGGTCATGGCCGAGCACAATCTGTCAGAGTAAAACTAGAACAAAGTCAAGATAACTCACAAATATCTCTTGATCATTTACCAATCCACTAGCTCCCAATAAAAGATTTGATGACCAACCAGTCCTGGGTGAGATATGTTAATGACAAGATAAAAATAATAAGGTTTCAGATAGTGAGTCCTACAAACTCTTTGCTTTCTCCAGCTACTCTTTCACCAATCATAACATTCGTCATGAAAAGAACCAAAGTAAGTATTTTGTTTAAATTGACAGTCATGGCTTAGTAAGACCAATGAAAATGAATCTAATTTGTTATACCAGAAAACATATAGATAACAGATGTAAAAGTGGAAATTGGTGACTCTGTTGCGATTCATAAAAAAAAAAAATGTGAACTTGCCTTGCTAAGGTGGCACAACGAAGGTTTCTTGCGAGTAGTTCCATCTGTACATCGGAAGATAAGCGATGTGTCGATAACCCTTGCGTGATCCAATTTCAGAGCTATACAACATCAAAAAAATTAAAAAATTAAAAGAAATGTAAGCTTAAAAAAAATGCTTAACAAATATAAGGGGGGGAGTTGTGGCTGTGTACAGATGAATCTAGTCGTTCAAGTACCTCGTAGATCACAATTCAAACTGTGCCCGATCAAAATAGTTCCATGCGACAACAGCTTTTTCATTGATTTCTACAAAGGCAGATATCAATTTAGGGAGGTTTGAAAATTCATACTACAAACATCAAAGTTTCAAATATTACCTGTACATCTGCAAAAGAACAAGTAACTCCTTCCAAATCCTTAGCAGTGATTCCAGTTATTTCAGATCTATAGTCAACAATAGGCTTATTGGGTTTCACAAGTGTATCGAGTTTAACCTGGAAGAAACATACAGAGTGATGCAGTGATTTTAGATAACATAGTATAATACACTTGGAACATAGACCAGGCCAAAATTCTGAAGGTTACTTGATGCAATTGTCAGCCTGCTTAGCTACAAAAGTAATACTAAGATAATATGGTTCAGAAAACGTACCTCTAAATTCTGATCTACAGCACACACTTGCACTACAGCCTCTGTACCATCTTCACAAAGAACCATCTCACAATCAATAGCAACCATTTTATCGGATTCCTTTGCCTTAGAAAGTTTACCCAATTTTGTGATTACCCAGTCCTATACCACCGTCCAGGACACATAAAAGTAACAAATCAGAAATTAAGGAATACACTCCTTGTGTGAATCAAGAGAAACATCAGATGATAGTTAATTATGGCGATAATTAATATTGAATAGTGTCCCATAAACCTTGGAAAATCAATTTACAAATATAGCATTAAGAAGACTTGGGATGTGAAGTTGTATCATACCTCCTCATCGGATGGGAAGGTGTAAAGGCATGCGTATTCTGGGTGTTCAAGAGTTAAGACAACCAGCTTCTGAGATTCCACAATAATAAACCATTGTGAATCATAATACGCTCAATATATTCTATTCATTTGACTAATGCAAATGAGAAAACTGTAGGCAAACCAAAAGTGTCGCGAACTGAAAGACGGAGAAACATGAATTGATATATGGTATCTCTCTACTTCATACCTGGGGAGAGGATTCAATATCTGAAGCATTCTTCTGCAACTGTATTACTGCTTGGCGATTAGATCCACGTTCCAATGCTTTCTCCAAAAACTGGAATTTTGCATTGAAAACAAATTAAGATAAAACTTACCACCTTGATGCAACATCAAAAATCGAACATAAAGCTCATGAATTGAGACAAACGTGCATACTAAGGTCTTTGTTGACAATCTGCTGATACTCAGAATGCATCAACTTACCGATTCATAATAGGCAAAAAGGCTATGAATCAGGTTGTTTTCAGCTATATAATTGCTAAGAAAATTTAAGACCTATTGACCACTTATATTCTTGGGTCACTATCAATTACCTCAAAAAATACAGCATAGCTATCCATGAGAAACCCGCAAAAACGAAAACATTTCTAAGACTTCAAGTAGCAATGTGATAAGAATACTGAGAAGAAAAGAAAGCTAGATAACATTTCATAATATATTCCAATGTAACTTAGATACCTTTATATCTTCCTCTTCTGTAAATGTTGTCAGAAAAGAAACTAAGTCATCAATAGACCTCCTCGAAGGATCCCTTATAGTGTCACCCATTTTTAGGTCATGAACGTTCAAAAATTCCTTCCAATATCCTTTGGTGCCTCTTTTTCCTTTCTTTTGCATCATTTTTACCATGTGAACCAGAACCTATACACGTTTAAAAGTCAATCGAGGAAAAAATATAAAACAATTAAACACCATCACTAAGCTCAAGTAAACAATAAATGGTAGATATGGGAAAAATGACACGGCAAAAGAGAAATGTCTGTGTTTCTTAGATCAAAAAAAGTTAAAAACTATAGTATTTCAGTGTTTGCTTAAAAAAACGAACAAAGCAATCTAGTTGTTTTTGATAACTTTCAGTAAAACGGCGAGCTATAGTAGCTAGAAAAACTATATAACCAGAATAAAGCTTCAACTAAGCAATTGAGATTACACCTAGAGTCGATACTAGTAGTGAAACAGTGACCTTAAAGCTATAAACTTTATCGACTAATACATGATAGTTAAACATCTAGACAAACAATAACCAGGACAGAATTGGATACATATGATTCCTTGATATATCAACAGGGTTACTGAGCTTTCAATTCTAATGAGTTTCTAAGATACCTATTGCTCGCCCTAAATTTAATTACACAATCCAATAAAAAGAAAGAAAATACCTTCTTCTCCGCAGCAGCTAACTTCTTGTCCATCGTGAGATATGGGTATTGATGGATAAGAAATGTTGACTGGCAACAAAAGCTGCAAGTACGCAGTCGAGTGTTGCTGAGCAGAAGAAATAGGAGGAAGAAGAAGAGTTGGTTAGGGTTTTAAGGGATGGGTTCTTTATTGCTTTCAGAAGTTCAAGTTTTGGGACGTTGGAGTTGGGAAAATTAGGCTAAGGCCCAACCCATGGATAACCCATAATATCAAGCCCTTAATTAAAAGAAGTTTAAATCTAGGTCCCAAAATATTAAAAGACCTTGATACCCTTATGCATCTTGTCAAGCCCATAATTAAATACGGAGTAAAATTTAAAATTAGGCCCAAAATTATTAAAATACTATGTGATGATGTTCCAACCACCTCCGACCACCACAGCCACTGCCAACCACCTCCGACCGCCACCAGCCACCTCCGACTACCACCGCCAGCCACCTCCGACCACCACCGCCAACCACCGTCGCCGCCACCATTGCCGACCACCAACAACACATGGATGTGTACACAGAACTTACACATGCATATGACATGTGTATCCAGAATTTACACATTCATATAAAATGTGTAATGCAAAGTTACACTTGTACATAGATGTGTACTATGTAGTTACACATGTGTACGCATAAGTTACACATGCGTATGGCATGTGTATCTACAAGATACACACATCCATATGCATGTGTAACTTTTTATTACACATGCTATATGTAAGGTTATCTACAAGTTATTCATCATAAAATACATGTATTACTTTAATTTTCATTTACAATAATTTGTCTGTTCATCTATTACTACAATCATAGTAATTGGTTGTTTGAACACAATAAAAGAATTAAAACACGAGATATGAAAAGCGAAATCCAAGAAATAATCCACTAGTACACATAAAAATACATGTGTAATTTGGAGTTACACATGCATATGAAATGTGTAATCAACAGTTACACATGTCATATCAGGTGTGGTGGTTGTGGTATGCACTCCAAAGTTTGCAACCATTCTTCAAAAGATAGCACAAACCATCACTATCTAAGCATCATCACCGCAACTCCAACCGCATCTCGCACCTCACCAGACCACTTGAGCACCAGAATCGCACATCATGTCCAACAAAGACCGTACGCACCTTCAACAACATTTATCCTACCAGCTACAGCTACTACCATGGCTCATATCATCATTCTCTACCAGCATCACTTCCAGTCAAATCCACTGCAACAGCAACACACATTGGCAACTCTGCACCTGTTTATCCTAACATGCACTAGCCTGCAATATTAAGTTCTCAAACTCAGGCCATAACTGACCACATATCAATTCCATCGGAACCCATGTCCTGCAACTGCAACCAACACCAACCGAGTACAAATCCCAAAGATCCTACTAGTGTAACAAGAATTCAATCACTAGTGTATAACTTGTGTAATGTAAGTTACACATGCATCCGACTAGTGTAACAGTAATTCAATCACTAAAACCAGAAGTTACATATTCAATCAGTATGTGTAAGTAAAAGTTACACATCCAATTAGCATGTGTAACTAGAAATTACACATATATTTAGCTTGTGTAACTAGAAGTTACACATCTAATTAGCATATGTAACTAGAAATTACACATTTATTTAGCTTGTGTAATTACAAATTACACATCTAATGAAGTTAAAGGCATAACAAGTTAATGAAATTGAAGGCATCTAAAGCTGAAACATAATGGTTGATTCATTTAGACATACATACAAGGGAGGAAAACCTAAATCAAGATAACTGACTAGAATCAAAATTAGAAGTTACACATGAATCTTACTAGTGTAACTTTCACTTACATCTGTGCAAGTTTTGTTAGGGCCATCGAAGCAAAGAATTAACTCGAGTAAGCATGCCACAAAACTGACGTATTTATAGCAAGATAACAAGGAAAAGATGAAGTTACCTGGCACTCAGTAGGTTCCCCTCTAACATGCGAAATCAACTCGAAATAGAGCTATGATTGAATCAACAATCTGTCATAAGACAGTCCAACCAAGACGTGTAAAATCATCAGAATTAATTTGGAAAACGTACATAATAAAAAAAAATAAGATGCATATGGCATGTGTACTTAGCAGTTACACATCCATAAATCTTGTATACCTAGCATGTGTGATTTTTTGTTGTGAGGTTTGTTCATTTTAACATGTGTAATTAGAAGAAAATGAGGGAGCAGAAAGAGATTTACTAACCACGTACCAAGGGACCTCTTTACTCATGAATAACATCAAAGCCGAATCTTGTATCCACGAACCAGCATCATTATGCTTTAGAAAATGTTGTTCAGCCTGTAAAGAAAACATTCACCTCACTGAAAGAAATTAACTGAAAAAACAAACACCACCAACATCTATTCAACGTCATAATTGTACACAAAAACATTCCCAATTTCATGCATTTATCTGTTAGTCCTACTGATAAATTTTTTTCAGTAGGACAATGGTGATTCATCAAAGGTTTGTAACCAATAATTCAATCATAACATACACTTTATACTAAGACATACATACCTTTGGACAGAGATGACCATATAGTGATGTTCTTCATATGAGTCAAGGCAGGATCCTTGTATTGCTAAAAATTTCCATCCAGGTTAGTCTGAAGAGCGTGGGGGGTTTGAATCGTAACAGAAGCCATCGTTGCCAAACTCCCAAAAAATTGCTTCAATATTGATTGTTTTTTAATGTTAAATCAATCAATATAGCTGCACAATTGTAAGCGCACAACATTGTCAGTTTATTTATGTAACATGAATCTAATTTATGCATGTGTAACTAGCAGTTACACATACAAAAATGTATGTGTAATCATTAGTTACACACCCAATTAACATGTGTAACTAGAAGCTACATGTACATTTAGCATGTGAAACAAAAGCGTAACCAAATTGACCAGTATGGAACTATCATATTACTAAAATTATGCAGGAAACTTATGAAATACTATGGCAGGGAGTTTAAACAAACATATCAAATGATAAGTTAGTATTGAGAGATATGCGGACAACAACCAAAAACTTTAATTTGCAAGAAATTAAGCAGATAATATGAGATCTAGTAGTTGATTAGTGTTCCTAGCAAATAACCTGCTAAATCAAGAATTTCATCTGTTGAAACCACTGTATGTTCTGCATCAATATCATCTTCTCAGGCTCCTCATCATAATTCTCCTCACCACTGTATGAGTATCACACAAGGTATTACCTGTTTGAGTATGATTATTTTTGAAACTTCAGTCAAGTCGGTAGAGGGATGAACTTTAAGACCTGTATCTGAGAATTTCTTCGCCCTGCACAAAACTTCAACACTCAAGTCGGTATAAGGATAAACTTTAAGACATGTATCTGTGAATTTCTTTGCCGTGCACAACAAATTTGTATCAGATCTCTTCATATAGACATTCATATCCACTTATCCTGAATTAACATCTCAGTCACCACCACATCTGTAATCCTTTTTTCTGCAAATTCCATCAATAGCTCCAATAATTTAGTTCAAAATTTAACCTGCAATTTCAGTTTCACAAATAGCCATATCACCACCAATAATTTCCAATAAATAGTACTAGTGCAACAAATTCAATTTTGTTCAAGAGATACAACAAACTACATAGAATCAGAAGTAAACTACACAAAATTGAGCAATTCAGTCAGAGTATATGAAACTCGTAACAAATAAATGGGTAATAGAGACGATGATTCGCTGATTTCGAACCTAAAAACTGATTTTCAATCGAGATTAAGATAAAGAGATCGATTGATTTCCAGTAATGAAACCTAGAGAAAAAAAAATTGTAGTGTGTTCTTAAGATTTTCATCTTAAACAACAAGATAAAGATTAGACTACAACAGATCTGAACTCCGATCATGATTTCATAAAGAAAATTCAGTTGAAATTCATAATTTCAAGGTAACTTCAATTGAATTAAAAGATGATGATAAATGAAACTTATCTGCAGGTCGATTTGATTATGTTGATGAATCTTCAGATGCAGTTGATCTTGTTTCATATCAAACAAATCTTCTTCATCTTCCATATCATCTCTCTCTCGATCAGATGCAACTGATCTTTGAAATTACAGAGGTATAAGATGAAAAACTGTGAAAGAAACCTAAAACTTCTTCTCGTTGTTGCAATAGAAGATCTAAAAGCAGAAGATGGAAAATGAATCTCAGGAAAACCCTAAAATCTATTTTCTCTGCAACTGAGAGAGAAAGAAAGAAAATGGAGAAATGAAGGGATGTTATGATTTTTCTCTTGTATATATTGAAAAGGGTAAAACTGCCATTACGAAAATGGTACTTTATTATCAAGCCCTGAAAATAAACGTTTTGGGCCTAGAAATATCAAAAAGTGAAAGTATGGACTTGATAGTGGAGGATCCATTTTGTGGGACTTGTATATATTGAACCCATATAGTAGGGTGGTTCTAGTATTTTTCACTTATTTTAAACCATTCAGGCTTCTTTTTTTTTTTTTTTTTTATGCAGGCGGGTTCTTATGGTGGTATGGTACTCTATAAAATTTCACAAATTTAATTTACCATGCCACCAATGCATTTCTCCATTATGAGAAAAACAGGTAAATGATTTGTGTTTGGTGGGAACCTAATTAACTAGAACACCGCTGCCACGGTGGGGACTGGGGAGGGCCGACCGAAGAAAACCGAAATACCGCTGATTGCATAACGCGTTATACATCTTTTTTCTGTCGGAATGTTACTTTTGAGGCATATACATCGTTTTAGTGGTTGCATAACCAAATTAGTAGATGCATGAACCAAAATACGACTGTATAAACTGTTATGCATTCTTTGTGATGGCTCCATAATTCGTTATGCATTATTGTTTTTGAATGATATTTTTAAGCATACACTACCTCAAAAAAAAATAAAAAAAAAAAATAAATAATTACAGTTTCATTTTTGCCTAAAAATAGGCCAAATTGAAAAAGTGAAAGTATCACTTTTCCTGAAACGAAAAATTAGTCGATGCATAAACCAAAATATGGTTGCATAATGTGTTATGCATCCTTTGTGGTGGTTTGCATAATGGTTATGCATTCAAGTTTCGAGAATTGTTCCTAAAGTGAAAGTATCACTTTTCTTGAAACAGAGGGAGTACATCATTTTATTAGTTGCACCGGAAAATTAGTTGATGCATAAACCAAAATATGGCTACATATCCTTTGTGGTGGTTTGCATAATGGATATACATTTAACTTTCGAAAATTGTGCCTAAAATGATAAACACCTCCGAATTTCGTACAAACTCTAAATTTGATATTGTTGTTTGTACTCATTGCGTAGATTTTTTTAAAACCTTTCAACGAGATAAAATTTGTAAAATTCCAAGACATGAATTTTTAGATTTGTTATATTAAAGTTTGGTTGTCAATTATACCCCTAAAAAATAGGATACACAAGGAGTTATAATAATTTGAATAAAAGAGAGGGGTATTTTGGTATTATCAAGTGCAAACTACCAAATAATTTCCAATCTTTTTATCAAATTGGACATTTGTGTTAGGTTCCATTTTACAAAAAAGTGGCCATAAAAGGGACTCCCTCCTTTCGGTTCCTTCGGGCCCTCCGGTCGGTCGGCCCAATTAGAACAACGCTGCCACAGTGGGGAAGGCCGACCGAAGAAAAACGAAACACCGCTACAATAAAATTGTGAAATAAAATTTGTGATTCCCGACATTTTCTAAAAATAGGTCAAATTGAATAAGGTAAAGTATCACTTTTCCTGAAACAGAGGGAGTACATCATTTTATTATTTTATTAGTTGCAACGGAAAATTAGTTGATGCATAAACCAAAATATGGCTGCATAATGTGTTACACATCCTTGTGGTGGTTTGCATAATAATTATACATTCACTTTTTGAAAATTGTGCCTAAAAGGATAAACACCTTCAAATTTTTCGTAAAAATTCTAAATCTGATATTGTTGTTTGTACTCATTCTATAGATCTCTTTAAAAAATTTCTAACGAGATAAAATTTGTAAAATTCTAAGGCACGGATTTTTAAATATGTTGTATTCTAGTTTGCTTGCCAATTATACCCCTGAGAAAATAGGATACGCAAGGAATTATGTGAAAAGGCTTCACCAAAAAAAGCTTCACCAAATCCAATTTTTTAATCAAATTACGCATTTGCTTTATGCTTCATTTTGAATCATGTTTTGTGGAATACTCACAAATTTTGAGGCATACAAATTGATTATCATACCTGGGTGAGGTGATAAGGGGTGGCTTATGGGTAGTAAATTACTTAGATATCCTTGAATACTTTAAACCACAAAGATACTTTTTTTTATCAATTTGAAACCTAATTCAAAAACTTAAAATCATAAACCTAATTACTACAAAATCAGTTTTATTTTCATCATCTTCTCTTCTCAAAGGAACTTATTCGTGAAATCCCGATTTCAAATTTTCATCATCTACGATTTATAAAACTTTGATCGTCGATTAAATACATCAATTAAATGATCTGCACAAAGAATCGTAATCATTGTAATTGTTTTTCTAATCCGCGAACTGAAGAAGAAAAAGAAGAAATCAAATCGAGTAAGGTTATGTACAAAGTATTTTCTACAAACCCATGTTTTATTTTCTAGTGTTTGATTGACATATTAAGTTTAAATCGAAATACCCAGGGTGCTATGGCATTACCAAGTAAGTTTGGATGCAAATTGAAACGAATTATCAGTTGAACTGCTCGTTATTATCCATTCTGAAAGTGTTGATGACAAGTTTGGCTGATAATTAAACATGAAAATGATAGCCGAACTTCACTTTGTTAAAAACACACACTAAGTTCGATTGTTCAATTTTTTATTCGAATCAGCCGAACCTAAATTTGTCAGTTGCAGAGTGAAGCTTGACTGATAACTTGTTAGCCGAACCTATGTTTTTTGAAAATATACCTAGGCTCGGCTGATAAGTCTGGTCAGTAGATTTAGGTTGTAAATTTTTTTTTTTTTTACCAATTCAACTTATAAAAAGGACATTAAACCTCATTAAGAAGTCTACCTCTGTACTAACAAACCTTAATCATTTATTAGTTCAGCCGATCTCAAAAGCCTAATTTCTTCATCTTTTTGTTATTCTTCTTTAACAAACCCTGACCTAACTATCTCTAAAAAGAAAGAATTCTCTTTGAAACTAACACCATATAATCATCGATATTAATAACTAATCAATAACGTTATAATATTAGATTCTAATGAAGTAAGGGAATTAATTTCATGATAAAAATATGATGGATAAGGGGTTATTGATTGTACCACATAGTGACTATATTTTCTCATTACCTTGTATGCCTCAAAACATGATTCTTTATCTTATAAAAAAGTGGCCATAAAATGGACTCCCTCCGGTCGGTCGGCCCAATAAAAAACATATTTACGGGTGTTTTGTGAGGTCCATGTGAGATATGACTTGCGCTACAACGGCGCATGTTGGTTTGTGGGGACAAAGGATTAAACTTCCGCCTAACCGATACTTGAAAGATGAAATTCAAGATTAATTGACCGTGTGACTTTCTCCGCATCTATTTATGCAAAATGAAAAGTCTCATTGCTCTTTCAACAGCCATGAAACCTTAAAATTAGGGTTGTCAATAGGTACACATTATCGAAACCGAAATTGGACCTAGTGGATTTGGGTCCGGATCCAGGTCCTAAAATTTGACCCATTAGCAACTTAGTACTTGACAGGACCCGAGATCTTAACGGGTCTAAACGGATAATGCCCGTCGGGCACCTGGTTATTCATTCTTTAGTTCATCATTTTGTGAAATTCCAAGTATTTTGCTAGTTTTGGGTTTAATGTTTTTTCATTTTTTTTTCTTACATTTAATCTTTATTTAGAACGCTAATAAAGAAATAATAATAATAAATTTTTATAAAAATAATTCGGATTCAAGCCAAAAAGAAAAATATGTTAAGTTTTTGAGATTTTGGCGGGAGAAATCTCGTACGAGAGTGTTGGGGCTCACTTCAAACATTTCTATCATAATGCTAGAATCAGTGTCCATATCAATATTGAATTCTCTCATGGGATTTCCCATGGGAATATCCATGGTCAATGAGAAATGTTGGCACAAGAATTATTCGCATTTTGACACGCAAAACAATATATAACGACTTTTTATTATAAAATATAATGTAATGTTGTGTTAGATATTTAGAATAATATTTGTAAGATGCAAAAGATCTGGCCTATTGTACATACATGGCACATAATAAAAAGGAGAGGGTACCACACCACTAACTTTTTCGTTCGGCAACCTGTATGAACAAAACATAATACCAATACAAGTACATCTAAATTAAAGATCCTTGAACAATATATGTATATAGAGTTTTCTCTTTCTCTTCCGCAATCAATATGTTTAGACTAAGAAGTACGTGAACCTGATTGTGTAGAAGAGTTCATGGACGATCTCACAAAATATCCAAGATCAATCTAGTCGCATCCAAATCAAGAGGATCTGAATTATGACAAGTATGAAACTTGTATTTTATCTTTCAAGATACGAATTCAACAAGAACAAGTCCCGTTATTGATCACAATTAATAAGGACTTAAACTACCTAGATTAATTACGTACTACTTATGTTATTCCTATATAATAAAGATAAAACAATATAATGTGGAAAAGGAAAAACACAAGAACCAAAAGTTTTGTTAACGAGGAAAACTGCATCTGCAGAAAAACCCCAGGACGCCATCTAGTTTTAAACACCAAACTGTATTAAGCCTCTACAGACACTATCCTACTATCAGACTTCAGACTGGAATGTAGTTGAGACCGAATTAACCTCCAAGCAATTCAGTTGCATTCGTGCTCCTTACGTCTCTTGAATCTCGCAGAGGCTCTACGCAATTGATTCCCCTAGTTTACGTCCTCTACAACCTAAGAGTTGCTTCAACCTAAGTGAAGACTTTTGATACCAATCTGCCTCTAACACATAAGCCTATTTAATTTCCCTTTTTATTTTCGATCTAGGTTTGGAAATCTTTTTGTAATAGGCAAAGTCCAGCAAACCTCAAGAATCTGAAATACTTACACTCAGTTAGCTGAGAAGTTTGGATTACTAATCACCTCTCAATAACAATCTAAACAAATCAATAAAGAGGAGTTTTAGATATCTATCTTGGGGAATTACAAAATATGAGACGAATAAAACTTTTATGTTTCTATCTATCTATTTCCTGATCGGAAATTGGTGAAAACCTTAACGATCAATAAGAACAAGATCTTGATACACAAACTATCTTGTAAAAGACAGTTGGACCTGGCTTCACGAATCCCTAAGTGAAGTCTTCAAATCATAAACCTAATTATGTTTCACAAAGGAAACCTAGGTTAATAGAGGACGACTTTAGCAAGCACATATGACACAAAAGTGTCAAGGATTAAGAATTCCAGTTGCAAGAGCATCTCTATTTATAGATTTTCAAAGCTCTAGGTATCTTTGCTAAGATAACTTAATATTCAAGCAAACACTTCCTCATATAATCATTTAAAAGTTCGCCTTGGAATTACACAAAATAATATAAAATATGGTCCAGGGTTCTGGAACCGTGTACAATGATAATTCGTGGCAAATATGCCTTTTGAACTTGCAAGCATAATCATGTTCATTAACACTCAAGACTGAAAACCATGATTTACAAAAATAAAGTGATTTAGTGAACACAATTGTCTTAGAAGTGTTTATGAGATTTGTAGCAATGCCAAATGTATTTGTAAAATAGTTTATGAGCATTTGCTTAGTTTGATAATGGGTAGGTATGTATAGGGGTATGCATACCTACAGACCAGTCCATGAACTCAGGATGTTGGGGTACGCAACTATGTATGTGTACCCTTAGATATTCACAAACTCAGGTCCTTCGGGTACGCACACTGGGTATGCGTACCTTTCTCCCATTCACGAACTCAAAACCTTAGGTACGCGTATTGGGTATGCATACCTACCCTATGTCTATAATTTCAGTAGTTATGAAAACTCTCTTTAAACAATTTGAAACATTCATAATCGCCATAGATAAAGAATGTCATTGCTTAGGCAATTTTCAAATGATCAAATTGAAACAAAAATAGCTCATGAATAATAAATTTTTCTTAACCAAGATTGTTAAGGATCCATGAATATCCATTGCTTAAATCATATTTCGATAGATTTATCAAGACAAGCTTAGCTCGAAATTTCTACTTTGCAATATAAAATCTATCATACGACATAGTATCATAAGATAAAATGGTAAATATCGTGAGTAAATAGGATGTTTCAGTCTTCACATACCTCTTTGTCGATGAAGTTCTCCAAATGTCTTCGTTTGATCTTTAGTTTTCATTCTTCGGGGGTTATTTAGTGGTATTTGATACTCAACTACCATACTCTAATCCTAGGCCGAGACTTGACTTCAGTAGACTATAGTTTTGTGCATCTAACAATGACAACAAGCTTGAGATAACAAAACTTGCGAGTTTGTCCGAGCAGTCCTCTAACACATAATATTATGTTGGATATTTTTAATAACATAGAAAACAAAATTGCTTTCACTTTTAGTTTGAATGAATGATGGGAGGACATCCCTTGTGAAAACAATATATATTTGTTAAAACCCTAATTCAAATCGTATTTTGAATTTAACAGATACAAGTATCCCAGTTAGACCCGGTGGATGTTTGTAGAGGATGAAGAGGCATCTACAGTGCGTGTGATGCTTCACATAGGACACAACCATTCCCATAGACACACTATATATGGTTGTGAATCCTCTATAATATTTATGATCAATTCTCATTCAAAAGAGCATGCCTTCTGTTTATCTCTTCTCAAAAATATTATTAGAAAAATCCCCTTAGTTTGTTCTTGATATAATAAAGATTGTACAAGTCTTAAATTCGATAAAAAAAATTAGTAGGGCTTCATTGTATCATGAAGGCAATATCCACTTACATATTTGGATTTGAGAAATATGTACGGAAGGGTCAAATATTTGTCCAAAAGAATTTGAACAAGAGCATTTAAGTCATAAGAGGAACAATTTCTTTTAATGTAAAACAACAATTTTTTTGTTAGTATTTTTTTTTTTGTCCTCTTATTTAAAAGTACTTCTTGAGATTGAAGAGTGTCACGAAGTGAGGGAGAATTTATATGACAATGTCATATAAAATTTTCAAATTGTGAGGAACTCATCAATAATTGCTGAGACAATAATTTTATGACACAAATACAATTCTTGTTGTAGGAATTATAAATTTAAAAGTCTGAAATCATCAATAATTATTTAAATAACATTTATATGATATGATACTGACTTGCATGATTTTTGCGAGGAGAATTATAGTTTCAAATTTTGGAATTTGGCATGTCTTAAAACATATTGGAAAGAAAGTGGAATGCCAATTAATATGTAGTGTATTGGAAGATTAGGTGGCCGACCAATTATCCGACGATGCAAAGTGTTACGATATTATCGACGCATAATTTTTAAAAATTTACATTGTATGTGAGGGTAAAATATCCGATCGCCACGTGCCGACATCTCAAGAGATGATCTCATGATAAGATAGTAAGAAGGATGTACCGAATTATACTCCAAAAGGTGATTCCATCTGAATCGAGATGTCTGCTAAATGGCTACATGCATGATGCGTGTGAGGAGTGATCTAATCACACATACGGTCGAGTCTAAAAAGAAAGCAATGCATTTAATGAAGGATCAGAAGAGGTGCGATACAACTGTGGACGAAAGTACATCGTATCAGAAGCTCGGATGAAGGACGATCAACAATACAACCCGAAGTAGGTCCAGTACGATGCCCTCCAAGGAGGAGAAGTTCGATAGTAAACAAGGCGAGACGACTCGGAGGAGAGTCGAATAAGACACCACGAAGGAGAATCATGAAGAATTCGTCCGAAGTAATGATAAGATATAAGGAAGCGTCACCAGAACATGTCGACCTCAATAAGAACATCTTCTGTCACACCACGAGGAATTTTAACATACCTATTAGCTAACTGCAGTGTTATCTTGGTAGGTTTCAATTCACCAAGTCCTAGCTATAAGTACACATGGTATGGCAGTAAGTTCACACTAGCTCCTAAGTCAAGTAAAGCTTTATCTACCCGATGTTTTCCTATCGTGCAAGCAATGGTAGGGGCACCTGGGTCTTTATATTTAGGAGTTGTGTTGTTCGAATGATCGAACTTACATGACTAGCTAAAAGGCTTTTTAGGGACACTAAGCTTGCGCTTTCGCGTACACATATCCTTAAGGAATTTGGCATAAGCCGGAAGTTGCCTAATTGCTTCTAGTAACGGAAGGTTTATGGTAACTTTCTTAAAAACCTCCATTATGTCATTAAAGTTGGATTCATTCTTTGTTGGTACTAATAGTTGTGGAAATGGGGCTCTAGGCATAAAATAGGGCCTCTCAGGAGCCGAATTGGCATCATTAGAGATTTTATCATTCTCCTCAGCTATGGATGGTCCTGAGGGGTGAACTAAAGTATGCTCACTATCGGGCATGGTTACCTGATTGTCTAATACTCTACCACTCCTAAGGGTTCTAATTGATTTCAACTGATGTGATGGTTTGCACCTACTTCATGAACTCCTCTAGGGTTGGGTAGTGTTTGACTAGGAAACCTACCTTTTTCTCTCAAAAATTCATTTATTAAACCAACCTGGGTTTTTAAATCGGAAATAGCCTGAAAGTTAGCATGGACCAGCTTTTTATTTCTTCTAAACCCTGTATCATCGATTGATGAAATGATGTAGTTTGTTGGGTTAAAACGGCAAGAGATTCCTCCAGACTTAAAATTTTCTTATCGGACTGATTCATAAATTGAGTTGGCACTGAAGGATTCTTAGTATAGCCAAAACCTGGGGGAGCATTCGAATTACTAAACTGACTTTGATTCTGGCCCTTAGACCACGAAAGGTTCGGATGGTTTCTCCAACCAGGATTATAGGTTTCTAAATATGGGTCAAATTTCTGACGGTTATCAAATCTAGTGTTATTATTATAAAGAGCATTGGCTTGCTCTTCAATAGTCTGGCCTTCCCAAAAAGGCTCTACTCTACCACAAGTGTGACCCAATTCTATAGCTTCTAACCTTTTAGCTATTGCTGCAATTTTGGCATCTGATTCAAAGCCTCCTTCTACCCTATTAACGTTTCCTCTGCCTAGAAGAATTGTTTTCTGGGGTCCCCTATTACTTTCCCATTGTTGGGTCTTTTCGGCGATTTCATGCAAATATGTCATCGCCTCATCAACTGTTTGGTTTTCAAACCCACCTGTACACATTGATTCTACTGTGGTCGTAGTGGAATAATCTAAACCCTCATAAAGGATCTGAACTAACCTAACCTTTTCTAAACCATGATGAGGACATTGGGCTAGTAAACCATTGAACCTTTCCAAATACCTATACAAAGATTCTCCCTCTTGTTGAGAAAACGTGCAAATTTGCGTCCTAATAGACGATGTGTTGTGCCTAGGGAAAAACTTGTTCAAAAAGGCAGATGTAAGTTGTTCATATGTTTCAATTGAACCAGAAGCCAAACTATATAGCCACGATTTAGCTTTATCTTTCAAGGAAAAAGGGAATAACCTAAGTTTCAAAGCATCATCATCAAGGTTTCTAATCTTTAGGGTACTACAAATTTCCTCAAAGTCCCTAACATGGAAATAGGGGTTTTCATTTCTTTCTCTAAGAAGATTGGGAGCAGCTGTAAGGTCCCGGGTTTAAGTTCATAAGTTGCTTCCGTTTCAGCTAACCTGATACACGAGGGACGAGTAGTCCTAGTTGGATTCAACAAAGCTTTCAAAGTTGCCATTTCTAGCACTATCGGAATATTAGGAATTGTCTCCTTGAACGGACGTTCAAAAACAGACTATTCAAAAATCGTACTTTCTCAATTGAGGTAATCGAGACGCTTAGAACTACTAGGTTTCTCTTTAACAAATCTACCTAGGGCGTCTCTTTTACGTTCATGCATGCAAAAGAATAAGGAATGGGATTCTATGCAATCACAAAACAAGGCTGACTCAACCAAATCAAACCTATTGATTTCTAGCAAACAAAAAGCATGATGGCTCCACTTAGATTGTTTCTAGACCAGCTTCTAATCTTCCGAAAGGCAACTGGGTACAATTTTAGCAAACCTCTAAAGAACGAGTTAAACTAATAAGATACCCAATACAATGCTTTTGAACGACTTTCCTACATGCTCGTTACCTTATCGGTCTCGTTCTAGTCAAAATTTTAAGCTTGGGTTCGCGTTTGGTATCGTTTTCCTAAGGCGGACAAGAAGAGAACGGTGATGAAATCCGAACCCTTATCTTGTATGGCCAGGCCTTGCCCTTTACTAGAAAATTAAAGTCCGTATTCAGTCCTCAACATATATGCATACGAAGGAGTCCAGTAACTCGCTGACAGGGGATTCACGAGTGTTTAGAATCTTACCTCCCGTTCCAGACAGGGGATGAATCGGTTGTAGTCGACTCGGGCCACTGACTCCTATGTCGGTGTACGAACCCAAGGTGCATAGACAATATCGTAATTGTCCTCCTTCTCTGCAAACAGTTTATATTTAAAGTACCCTTTTGTAGGGTAAAAATAAAAATAATGTCCCAAAGTCCAAAAGTCCAAAGTGTCCAAAAAGAAAAGAAAAATTACAAAAATAGATAAACCCTAATACAATTTTTTTTTCTTTCTAAAAATAAACAAACCCTAAAAAAAAAATTTAACTAAAATAAAATTGTCTTCTTTTCCGTTCTTTTCGCTTTAATCTTTAGCTCCAAGTCTTTATGAAATCACCAAATCCTTGGCTGAATTTTCTTTATGGTCCAGAACCTGTAGACAAAAGATAAATACCCAATAACGTAAAAAAGAACAAAAATAAAAAAAAAATAAAAAAATAAATCTAAAACCCTAAAAACAAGTCTGCGTCGGCGGAGCCAAAAATTGATGTGGTTGTGATAGTGATAAATAAAGTGATTCGATTCTCGAACTTGTGAAGGATTTTTTTAGACTCAAATAAAACTAGAAAACTCACTAAAAATTATAACAAACTCAGACAAAGATGTTATCAATATTAAAAGACACTGAGGCTAAGATTCCACTATTTTCCGAGTTCAAAGTGATTTAATCCCAATATTTATATTCATCCAATTTTCTCGTTCAATTTGATTCTAACTATTGCAACAAGTAGATTCTCAAAATAACAAGTGTAAATCCGAAGCATAGAACATCAAAAACCTAGGTCCAAGTATGCTCTATCAAAAGAAATAACAATTGCTTAACAAAAATCATTCAAACAATTTTCGATCAAGGCAAATAATCATATAATAATTGCAAATAAATAGATAAAATAGAATATACCACTTGTTGTTGGAAAAATAGCTTCCTCTACCGCCTCAGCAATGGGGTTTAGGTCCTCATATTAATCATGATCTCAAAATATGTGTTTATGGTTCGAAAGATGATTAAAAGGGAGAAAAGCAATAACACAGCCGATTTGCAATAGTGCAATTGCGTTACAGAATCGCTGTTACAAAGGAAAAACAGTAGCTAAAGACCTAGTGCAAACACAGTTGGTAAACGATACTTAGGTTCTGCTGTTGAATAGCGATAGTTGTCTGCGACAATTCCTTGTGCGTCTTATGTTCTTCGTGTTCTAGGTATTGCAGCAGCAGAAACAAAACTTCAACTCGTGATTTCAGCTTTCTGTTCTCTTCCAAAACTTCCCCAAAAAGTACGTCACCACTCTCTGACTCGCAACCAACCTATATATAGCCAACAGGTCTTCAAATCTTCCACATAAATCTTCTTTTTTCTTTCCTCTAAAGTCTCGGCTATTTTCTTATTTTTCTTCTTTACGCGGTGCTTTGGATTACTCCAAACTTCTCCTAAATGTGATAGCATGAATCCTAGCCGTCAACATACTCTTCATCCTTCACACAACTGCCATTTATATTTATAGAAAATCCCGAAACTTCCTTTACTCTGTTTTGCTTGAACCCGAGTGAAATCTTCCTTTTTCTTCGAATCTGGGGAACATACCAGTCCTGTTTTATCGAAACAGTCTTAATCTAATCCAACTAGACAACCAAATCCGATTAAATCTCACACAAGACCAAATCCAGTGGTTCGCAACAAGCTACAAACTCTTTACACCTCTGCTTCCTCCAACACGATTATACAACCAATCTTGATTGATAAAAACACTCGTACGAGACCTGTGATGCTGTAACAGGTCGAGCCCATCAAAAATCATCCTTTGAATCTCGTCAAAACTCGCCAAAATTGCGAACCCTAATATGCTTCTTGTCTGCAAAAGTTTTCCCACCAAAACATGATTTGAACGAAGGTGAAGAAGGGTGGCCCCCTAACCAGAGCAGGGGTGCGAATAGCAAGCGGTTATCCCTTATCAACTGAGGTGCCCCTTATCCAAAATAGGTGTCCGAATAGCAAGTGTCCTCCAAAGGTGCCTTTAACAACTTTTCGAGCCGATTTTTCCAAAAATGTTTATTGGCCAAAAATACCTACACACACATAAAACACCATAATAAGTACAAAAATGAGCACTATCAATATATAGAATCGAGACAAATTAGACACAAAAATGTGTCTATCACTCAGCGATATCGGGTCACACCTTCACGAGTCCAGTCTGTCTATAAATACCAGTCCATGTAGAAGGAAATGGATATGTAATCTTAGATGGTCTTTCTACAGAGAATTCTAGAGAGAGATTTAGAGAAGGAAAGAGTGAGAAGTCTAAGTGATATTTGTAATTCATTCAAGGGTAAGACCTTATTAATAAAGAGATGGTTTCTTTCCCGTGGATGTAGGTCTCAAAGGTCAAACCACGTTATATGCTTGTGTTCATCTTTACTCTTATGTTCTTTGTATCTTGTTTGTCTTTGAATCTTGAATGTTAGTAGCTTTATAATCATTAGATCTACTTGGGTGTAGTCATCAGAAAAGATGCAACTACATTGTATAACATCCGGTGTTAAATAAACATTGTTTATATATTTAAATACAAATTTGGAAAGGATCGGTGATGAGTAGGGGAATTACTCGTCGTGTTAATATACTTATTGAGATAACAAGTGTAAGTTTCCTACAATTGTGTATAACTCTAGTGCATCCAGCCTCTAATAATTTCTTATGTATTAACAATGAATGTTAATTACTACCAATAGATAATCTAATGTTGATTTTGCAAAATCAAAGAAGAACATAATTAATAATGATGCCATTGATTGCATCAGTAGACGCACGTAAGGAGACAAAATGACTTAAAAACTTACTAGTCCAAATCCTTATTTGGAAGAAGTCATCTATAATAGTCTTGATCATATGTGATAATTAGGATATGATCCATAACATTTAAAAAATAAATAATCATAAGTCAAGACATGCAAGTCTTATATATCGAACGATAAGCCAATTACTTATGAGAAGAGTAATAGCATGTAGGGGTGCCAAGGGTCCTATCGGGTCCGGATAGTATACTACCCATAACCGGACCTGGTTATGTTATTTGTCTCCGGGTCCTAACGGTTTCGGGTCTGGTTCCTAAATTAATGACCCGAAATCGGACCCGTTAAAATAGTTAGATACCCACCGGTTCCGGGTATTTAACGGTTCTTTCGAATACACATCAGCATATTATAAATACTCATCACAAACTTACAAAGTAATAACTACCCACGCTAAGAGCCCAATAAATTAGTATGTATATTACCGTCGCAAAATTCAAAATAATATTAAAATAATGAAACAATGGCTTTTAACATTCCCTCGTTCTTGACGGACACCGACATCATCCATGACCAGAGCTTAGCACTACCTTCTTGCGTGTTCATCTTCCATGAATAAATCCTTACTTCCCACGTTGTAATGGACTCCTCGCCCCATCAACATTAAGATCAACAAAACATCACCATCACAAGTAAGATCTACCATTATCAAATAGTGGTTTTGAATCTTATTTCCACCACTTACAGACAGAAAAGAAGTTGGCTAAATCCAGACTATTAACTCATCATTATATTGTAATAACTAACAAACTTGTTAAAGAAATTATACGCCAAAACAAACAACACCCATACTCCAGATCAAGATCTCCATTTCAAGATCTATAATTAATAACGTAGTGTAAAAATCTCAAAAAAAAATTAGACCTGTGAATAAATCCTATATAGAAAAAGCCACATAAATACTGTATAATAAAAATTAGTGAAAAAGCGGGGGTACAACAACCACACCCAATAATTCGTTCGGCAATCTGTATGGACCAAACTCCAATATAATTCCAAGAGAATTAACTAGACAGCCATACTCAATCAAGAAAAGATATCCAAGAGTTATATATCTTTCTCAAATCAATCAAAAAATCAACAGGATGGAATCCGTGAACTGATTGGTATGTCCAAGTGTCAATCAGTTTATATCCAACAAACAAGGTCGGATTTACCAACTGATTGAACTACACACAACCTGTGATGTTTCAATTATATAAAAATATAGCGGAAAAGAAATAACACAGACACCAGAAATTTTTTTCACGAGGAAACCGCAAATGCAGAAAAATCCCAGGACCTAGTCCAGCTTTGAACACCATATTGTATTAAGCCGCTACAAACACTAGCCTACTACAAGTTAACTTTAGACTGGAATATAGTTAAGCCCTAACCAAGTCTCATACCGATTAAGGTACAGTTGCGTTCCTTACGCCTCTTGAACCACGCAGGACTCTGCGCACTTGATTCCCTTAGCTGATCTCACCCACAACTAATAGTTGCTACGACCCAAAGTCGAAGACTTATAAAAAATCTGTCTCACATAGATAAGTCTATTCTGATAGATAAATCTGTCTCCCAGAGAAGTACCTATAAAGTTTTGTTTTGTTTTTTTATAAATAAAATCAAAGTGAATATGAACCAATTGATAATTTAGTCTTATACTCCCGAAGAGCAGCCTACAAATATCAATCACCTCACCATAACTTAACTATATGGTGGTAGAAGAAGTTATTGTGGAATCACAAAGTATGAGACGAATAGCTTTGTGATTAGTTTTTATATCTTACCTATCGGAGATAAATCTCGAGCAAATCTTAGAGAAGATAGTACTCAATACGATAGAACAAGTAAGATCAGAATGCGCAACTATGGAGAAAATAGTTGGATCTGGCTTCACAAATCCCAAATGAAGTCTTCAAGTCGTTAACCAATAATGGTTTTCGAAAAAACTAGGTTAAAGGAGAATCGACTCTAGTCACAATTAGGACACAAGAAAGTGTCGGGATTAGGTTTTCCAGTTGCTAGAGTTCTCCCTTATATAGTCTTTCAAATCAGGGTTTGCTTATAATCAAAGCTAAGATAGCTTAGTAACAAAGCATTCAATATTCATCGTTAGATGAAATCCTTATTTAAGATTCAAGCTAAATTTGCTTAAAACCAAAGCAATATCTCTCCACCGTTAGATGGTCTTAGCTTGTTACACACAAATGAAATATATCTTCATTTAGATATGGGTAACCGTACCTAAATGTGTATATTGTATTGGCTCAATAACGGTTAACCGAAGTTAGCTATATGAACACTTTTGTCTTAACCACATTCATCTAACACATCTAGATCAACTATGATGATCAATCAATCATGAAAGATAATCAAATGAATCTAATTGTGTTTCAAATAGATTTGTTCAATTGTTCACCATCTCATAAAAATATATGTGAACCAATTGAATCGAAATCGGATTGATTCATAATCGCAAAAAGTACTTATATAAGAATCAATTCATGAACATTAAGCCACGGTTTGCAAAGATTGCATTCTTTAATTCATAAATGTTTTAATTCATGAGTATGAGAATCATACTTGACCGATTTTAGAACATAACCACTAAGTTTGCAAATTAGGTATGCAAACTATAGTTTCCGGACTTTGGTCTTGTCCAGTTATTTGCAAACGGGTACGCAAACAGCCGTCCCGGACCCAACTCAGGTAAAACCGTTCGCATACTAGGTATGCAAACTAGGTTCCCGGATTTTTCAGTTAAAACCGTTCGCATACTAGGTATGCAAACAAGGTTCCCGGACCTGAATCATACCAAAACAGTTTGCATACTATGTACGCATACTGTGTTGTATCCAGACAAAGGTATTTGTTCTAAACTCCCATTTCAATCATTGAAACATCCTTAGAAGACGACAATAGCTGTCTCACACAAACTATTAGTTTCAAGTAATTTTCAAGTGATCGAATGATAAATACGAAACATTCCAAGTCGACATCAAATGATTGTCTCACACAAATCATGTAAGATGTTTCAAGGCAAATCCCACATGATCATCTTTTGACTTAATATTTAGTTTCCAACAAATAAATTGTTTTCAACTAAACTTTTCAAGAATACGATGAACGTAGCTAAAGCAAAAAGCTTCCAACACATATTTCGAGAAATATATAAGCGAGATAAACTCAACTCGAAATATCAAATGTGTATAATATAAAAGTCTATATAGCTATACGACTTAGTCTCATTAGAAGATATAATAGAATAGACTTTTGAGTGATAAATAAGTTTTAGTCTCCACACACCTTTTGTTGATGAAGTTACTCCAAGATCCCCTCAGTAGATCTTCGTCTTCAATCAGTGAACGTCGTGAAGTCTAAAGCTCAACTACACTTCTATCCTAATCCGAGACATAGTTATAAGTAGACTAGAAATTAAGTATATAGTTTTGATCAACTAAACTTGAGAAACAAGCTTTAGATAGCAACGCTTGCGAGTTCGACCGAGCAATGCTCTAACAATTAGATATGGTTAAATAAGAGTTCATTAGTTACCAGGTTGAGATTGGGGGAAGATTGACCATCATATGGAACTTTTTTTATGCTGAGACAGAAAAAGATGCAGACAAGTTCCTAAGACAATACAAAAATATATATTAACGCTTAGCTTGTTTTTAGGTTTGCTAATATCTTACCAAACTTAATTCCCAAACAATTATGTATGGACTAAACTTCAATATAATTCTGAGAGTACCAACTTAAAAGTGAGACTCAATCAATAAACATATCAAAGAAATTTATCTCTTTCTCAATTCAATCAGTAAATCAACTAGATAGAAATCCGTGAGACTTATTGATATAAAAATAACTTGGATGGTACCAAAGACCAATGTCCGAGTGTCAATCAAGATATAATCAACAAACAATGTCGGATTATCAACTATGATTGAACTCAGCACAACCTGTGATATTTCAATTATATAAACAAATATAATGTGGAAAAGAAATAACACAATCACCAGAAATTTTGTTAACGAGGAAACCGCAAATGCAGAAAAACCCCGGGACCTAGTCAAGACTTGAACACCACACTGTATTAAGCCGCTACAGACTCTAGCCTACTACAAGTTAACTTCGGACTAGAATAATTTCAAATAACCTGTGTGCTGATTGAACAGTTCGTGGACATAAGTGAAGTCTTTATGGTTAATGACACCATCTTTAGGAATAGGTGGTGAATCAAGATCAGCAATCCATTTATGTTTCTATATTAAGATTTTCCTGCCATTGCCTAAGCTCCAACAACTATATTTTTGAATGAAGGCCAACTCACTGCTGATGCTTCTGCAGGACCACGTGGAGTTTCCATTGTGCTCAATATTGAAGACATCTCCATATTTGAAATATTTAGCTTTTAAAGATTTTGCACATATAGAAGAATCATTCGTACATAGTCTCCATGCTGACTTGGCTAACAAGGCTCTGTTAAATAACTGTGGATATCTAAACCCTAACCCACCTTCTTCCTTTGGTTTATTGACACTTCGCCATGATATAAAGTGCTTCCCTTTATTGGTTTTCTTATTTCTCCAGAACTTTTGCTGAGTAGAGTTCATCTTATCTATAGTTGCATCTGGGATTTTGAAACTTAACATGTGATGGACTGGAATGGCATTGGTAACATTTCTGATCATGACAGATCTGGCTACTTCAGACATGTTAATACAAATCCATCTTGTTAATCTTGATTCCATTTTATCAATTAGAGTAGCAAATGGTATCCTCTTGTTCCTTCCAACAAAGAATGGTAAACCCAAATTTTTTTCATCCTTTATGTCAAGTTGTCTTACCTGAAGTGTGCCACTAATGATTTTAAGATGGCTCAACATTCTTACTAAAAAATATAGCAGACTTGTTGAATTTTATCAGCTGGCCAGAGCATGAACTGAATTCCTCTATGACTTGAAGAAGTTTATTGACTTGAACCAGATTTGATTTGCAGAAAAGGAGGCAGTCATCTAAAAATAACAAGTGGTTGATTTTAGGTGCATATCTTGAAATCTTCATACATGTGAGCTGTCTTTTTTGTTCATAATGATTCAATTGCCGAGAAAAGGCCTCCATTGCAAGAATGAATAGGTAGGGGTAAAGAGGATCCCCTTGCATTATGCCTCTTGTTGGTTTGAATGGTTTAGAAGGTGAACCATTGACATTAATCTCCACCTGAGTTGTGCTAATGCATTGAAAAACCAGCTGACATAGCACCAAATTTCCTTAAGACTTCAATGATAAAAACCCACTCCAACCTGTCAAAAGCCTTTGACATGTCCATCTTTAGAGTTAGGTGACCTGATCTTCCTTTCTTCTTCTTCTTCTTCTTCATGGCTTTAACTAGATCCTGAACCATGCAAACATTTTTGAAATTATTCTCCCCTTCTGTATTGGAGAGATTATGGAATTCATGTGCTTTTTCATTGTGAGAGCTATTATTTTCGATATAAGTTTGTAAACTGTGTTGCAAAGGGCTATAGGACGAAAATCCTCCGTCTTGTGGGCTGATGAAGACTTGGGAATTAATGTAACCCTGATGTTGTTGAGTTTCTTGAGAAGATAGCCAGAGTTGAAGACAGATTTGACTGTGTTGTAAATATCTTCTTTAACTATATCCCATTGAGACTGATAAAAACCAGGTGGGAATCCATTCAGACCTGGGGGATTCCAAGGTTCCATAGTCATTAGTGTTGAATGTATCTCTTATTCAAAGGGAATGGCAATCAGCTGCTCATTGTCTTGATGGGAGATGCAAACTAGGATATGCTCCAGAAAATGATGACTGTCAGCTGGTGTTGATGTGGATGATATCTTTTTGAAGTGTGAAACCAGCAGATTTTCAATGGAGCTCCTGTCTTGGCACCAAGAGCCATCTGGTGCTTGTAAAGAATCTATCATGTTTCGAGCCCTTCTTTGATTTGCTCTGATGTGAAAGTACTTAGAATTCTTATCCATATCATTGTAAAAATGATTTATAGCTTTCTGCCTACTTGAGATGGCTTGGATCTCCATTAGATTATCGATCTCTTTTTCAACATGAAGTACTTCATATGTGTTGTTTCCATTTACATCTGAGACTTGAAGAAGAGATAGTTGTTTTTGAAGATCATAAATTCTTGATTGGATGTGTCCATAAGTATTTTTACTCCACTGTGACAATAAATGTCTTGTCTTTGACTGTATTTTTGCAGAGCAGCTTCTTTTGTTTTCTTTTATTTTCTGAAGACCAATATGAAAAACGAAAGTTCCGTAGCAGTCGAATAATACTATATGAAAACGATATGAACATCCTTAGCAATAACAATATGAAAACGAAAGTTCTCAATCATTGTTATTCAGTGTCATAGTATTATTATATTAAATCAAAGTCCAATTGTATCATAACTTTGAAATAATACTATGGTGATATGTATCACTCCCCCTTAGTCAATACTTCTATCTTAGATAGAAATCCACTCCCCCTTACATAATGATCCGTAAACCATATGTATGTAGTGTGAACTACTAAATAATTCTCCCCCTTTTTGTCAATATAAATTGGCAAAGGTACGAAAACTATGGTATCATAATGAATTCTCAAAAGATAATTCATGACTAAAAAGAAAACATATCAACTTTTTTCGATGATTTCACATAGTCGAAACTTAGTGTTTTTATCAAGGAGTTTATTAAGATACAAGTTAACCCCTTCAAATTCCACAACCGCTCTCCCCACAAAGATATAACAATTAAGCACAAGTTCATTTAAGAACCCTCCCCCATTTGATGTCATTCCCAAGAAAACAACATGTGCGACCTTACTTTTACGAGAAAAGAAGGATTTTTTTGGACGTTAACAAATCACATGGATTTGTATCCAGTAAACTCGAGTAAATTAACCACAAGAAGATCTTATTGATTAATTTAGCCGGTAACCACTCGACATAAGAAAACTTACGGAGTAAATACAATACTTTCACATAATAGTGGATCAGGGAAAGATCAATACTGCGGAATTTTCTCAAAAAGATCATTCTATCTTTTATCAATATTTGCATAAAGACAAAATAGACTTAACTTTTGAGCATATATGAGACAATAGCATAGTTCACGAACGTAAACGCATACATATCTCATAAGACATTTGCAATATGTGAAACCAATAAGATTAAATACTGCAAGATCATCTTCCAAATACTTAGAATTTAAATAAATAAATCTAAAAACATTGCAAGATGAAATCGTTGGAAATAGCTATGTGTAATCACAATATTTGCTATACCTAACCCTAGTTATCCTTCTTAATCATAAGAATAAATTCTCATAAGAAGTTTCCTAGACATTGTAGAGAAATCGAGATGATCTCTATCAGTTGGTGTTTATGAGATTCATATGAATTTAACACATTTAGCATAAGGAAAAGATAACTATTCAAAGCTAAAATAACTTCAAAGTCATTACAACCAGAAGGTTCCAGTAGTTCAACAGAGGTAACATAAAACAACCATAAACCAGACACATCATAAACATAAAGAAACACACTAAGCCAGATTGCTATAAAAGTCCTCAGCAATCTTGGATATTGCTTCAACCAGGTCTGGATGAGCCGTCACGGCATAAGTTAACTTCCTCTCCATGCACTCAATATTTTGTTGAAGATGAGTAACTTCAGGATTGGCAGGTTTCTTCATCTTGTTAATGTCCGCCTGACATAAGGGAGATGGAGTACCAACACATGTTCCAAAATGAACAATATTGAACTGACTGCAGATTCGGCTGATAAGACATGGAAAGCGAGGGTTTTTCTTCCGTGAAACCATGTGTATCATTTGACGAACAATTAATCCACATAAATCAACCTCTTCTCCAGAAACAAGATAGTAAACCAACTCAGCCAGTGTCCTGCTCCAAAGATTTTTGTCGAGTGTACTGGGAATTAAGTTAGCCACATCCAGCTTACCAAAAACCTTCAAATGAAGGCTTATATTATCCACGGGCAGTTTGCTTTCTGTCCAGGTCACATTCCTCCCTAAGAGCATTTTAGACAACTGACGCTTAGTTGGTCTTCGACCTTCTGGTTGTGGAACAACAAACGAATGTAGAAGAGGCAAGTTTAATAACCCAGCAATAACACTACGATTAACCTCAAATGTTGTTCCTTTGACCATAGTCTTAAAGTAGCAGTTTGTCTTGTTGGGTGCATGCAAATTTGCATAAAACTCGCAGGTCATTTCAGGATGTGAAGCACTTAAACCATTATGAACATCACCCCACTCAAATTGTCTCATGAACATGTGAAACTCCGGTTCCTGAATAGAGCGATCATATGCCCTTTCCATAACAAAATGACCACTATAGAACTTAGTGTATTTGTCTCTGGAATTTATGTTGATGAAAGTAATTCGTCGACTAGCATCAAAATAAGGTTGGTGAACATCAACACCGGCATCATCATCAAATTCATCATCACTATCTACAAATCTCCTACTCGAATTAGCACCAATATTATACTTTCTTCTAGACATGTTGATAGAGAGAAGTACAAATGATCAACAAAAGTTATTCGGAAACTTACTTGGGTACCCGAACTGTTGGTAATGGTGTGAAGTTCCGAAACGGTGATTAAAATAAAAACCGTTATTGACCCAGAGCACAAAAACTCCTCCATATCTTAATGGTTCAAAAAAAACACAAAATGATTAGGAAAAAAAAGATAGGAAGATGATGGCAGTCAGACCTTAGGTTTTTCTCTTTTGTTCTCGAACAGTTGAGAAGAAGAGGTGAAAAGAGCAAGAAGAGTTCTTTCTCTTTTTATGTGAAGATGAAACGATTCATGTACCGGCTATGCTCGTTCTGGAACACGGTTCCTTCACATAAAGGTTATTGGTTCAGCGTACATGAATCGTACGTGCGCAAGAGAGGATTTATTTATTTTATGCTACATCATATTTTGTTAAGCAAACTGAAAATTTTAGCTCAATAAAATGATCCAGTGGATATTTAGAGCACAAAAATTATTGATCACCGCAAAATGAGGTTCTATCATTTTATGCTTATGGAGAACAAAATATAGATGAAAATTTTGGAGCAAAGCTCAACAAATTATCTAGAGAAATTATTTGTATGGACTTTAAGACACAATACAAAGCAGCCTTGCACATCATGACACCACAAAAGAGCTTCTTTCCAACTACTTTTGCACTCAACTAAATTGAGAAATAGCCAAGGGTCTGTTTTTACAAGTTTTACAAAAGACTTTAAAAGAACACACACAGATTTGCGTCCCTGATGTCTTGTTTTACAACTTATTAAAAACAGTGTCTACATATAACATTTAGTATTGCGTAGGAAAACTCTTTCTGTGTAAAGAGACATCCTAACTTTTTCACAAAAGGAAGCAATACAACTATCTTGACAAGGTGTGTCAGGATTTGACCAATGAATTGAGTCATGCTTTGAGATGAGTCTATCTAATATATGATATTTAGGTTCCTTTTGTAATACATCCAGTTTGTTACAACTTTTTGAATTACAAATAAGAGGACATTACACTCACTAATTAGCAAATCAATATCTTGATTTAGTTTATCAATAGAATCTTGTCCTTTCCGGAGATATAACTCAACATCAAGAGATAAACTTTCAAGTTGCTTCTAAAGTCCTGAAAAGGTTTCAAGGGATTTTGAACCTGGAGGAGGTCGAGAGAGAATTTCTTCTACAGATTTAATTAAATCAGTCATGAGAGAGAATTTTGAATCCCCTGGATCCGGTGGTACGTTTATAGAGCTAGAACTTCTGTCCATAAAGTCAGATTGCTACAAACACAGTCTTATGAGGTCTTAGCGTGTTTTCCTGCTCTGATACCATTAACAACCACACCCAATATTTCGTTCTGTATGGACTAAAATCTAATATAATTTCGAGAGCACCAACTTAAAAGTGAGACTCAATCAAGAAAGATATCAAAGAGCTTTATCTCTTTTCTAAATTCAATCTGTAAATCAACTAAATAGAAATCCGTAAGACTGATTGATATGAGAATAACTCGAATGGTACCAAAGACCAGTGTTCGAGTGTCAATCAAGTTTTATCCAACAAACAAGGTCGGATTTATCAACTATGATTGAACTATGCACAACCTGTGATATTTCAATTATATAAACAAATATAATGCGAAAAAGAAATAACACAAACACCAAAATTTTTGTTAACGAGGAAACCGCAAATGCAGAAAAACCCCGGGACCTAGTAAAGACTTGAACACCACACTGTGTTAAGCTGCTACATACTCTAGCCTACTACAAGTTAACTTCGGACTGGAATGTAGTTGAGCCCTAAGCAAGTCTCACACCGATTATAGTACAGTCGCGTTCCTTAGGCCTCTTGAATCCCAGCAGGACTATGCGCACTTGATTCCCTTAGCTGATCTCACCCACAACTAAGATTTGCCATGACCCAAAGTCGAAGACTTATAAACAAATATGTCTCCCACAGATAAGTTTATTCTTATTTTATTTTCGTCTTTAGATAAATCTATACGAACTGTGAGTTCTAGTTCATGTCCGAAACTCTTATTTGCGAACAGTGTTTGCGAACGGGTTTAACTGTCAAAGGTCCGGAACTGTTGTTTGTGAATAATGTTTGCGAACGTCTAGTCTGGTCAAGTCCGGAACTGTTGCTCGCGTACTCTGTTTGCGAACACAGTGGTCAGGTTTTGAAATCGGTAAGTATGATTTTTCATACTCATGAACTCAGGTTCGTTTGCGAACTCAGTTTGCGAACTAAAGTCCTTGGAACTTTAATGAAATAAGGTATGCGAAAGTTGTTTTGCAAACCGTGGCATTATGTTCATGAATTGGTTCTTGTATAGGTACTTTGTACAACTACAAACCAAACCGAATATGTTTCAAATTGTTCATGGATATTTCTATGAGATAGTTAACATATGAAAAACTCTCTTAAAGCACATTTAAATTCATTTGATTATCTATCATGATTGATTGATCATCATATTTGATCCAGAAGTGTTAGATGAATATGGATAAACTATAAGTGTTTATGTGGCTAACTTCGGTTAACTATTATTGAGCCAATTGTTATACACGTTTAGGTACGGTTCACCCATATCTAAATATAGGTATATTTCATTTGTGTGTATCAAGCTAATACCATCTAACTGTGGAGATTGATTGCTTATTTTATAAGCATACTTAGCTTGAATCTTAAATCAGGAGTTTATCTAACGGTGAATATCAATTGCTTTGTTACTAAGCTATCTTAGCTTTGATTGTGAGTAACCCTGATTTGAAAGACTATATAAGGGAGAACTCTAGCATCTAGGAAATCTAATCCTGACACTCTCGTGTGTCCTAATTGCAAACTAGAGTCGATTCTCCACTAACCTAGGTTTTCCAAAACCATTATTAGGTTAACGACTTGAAGACTTCATTTGGGATTCGTGAAGCCAGATCCAACTGTTTTCTCTGTAGTTGCGTACTCTGATCTTAGTTTTTCTATCATGTTGAGTTTAATCTTCTTTAAGATTTTCTCGATATTTATTTCCAATAAGTAAGATATAAAAAGTAATCACAATAGTTCTTCATCTCAGACTCTTGTGATTTTGCAATAACTTCTTTTGTTAATCAGTTAGGTTGTTGTGAGGTGACTAATATTTCTGGGCTGCTCTTCGGGAGTGTAAGACCAGATTATCAGTTGAGTTTCCTATACACCTTGATCTTTATCTAAAAAGGAAACAACAACCAGAATAGACTTTACTATGCGAGACAGATTTTTTTCTTAGTCTTCGACTTTGGGTCGTAACAAATCTTAGTTGTGGGTGAGATCAGCTAAGGGAATCAAGTGCGCAAAGTTCTGCTAGGATTCAAGAGGCGTAAGGAATGCAATTGTACCTTAATCAGTGTGAGACTTGGTTAGGGCTTAACTACATTCCAGTCAGAAGTTAACTTGTAGTAGGCTAGATTCTGTATCGGCTTAATACAATGTGGTGTTCAAGTATGGACTAGGTCCCGAGGTTTTTGCATTTGCGGTTTCCTCGTTAACAAAATTTCCGGTGTCTGTGTTATTTCTTTCCCGCATTATATTTGTTTATATAATTGAAATATCACAGGTTGTGCGAAGTTCAATCATAGTTGATAAATCCGACCTTGTTTGTTGGATAAGACTTGATTGACGCTCGTACATTGGTCTTTGGTACCATCCGAGTTATTCTCATAATAATCAGTCTCACAGATTTCTATCTAGTTGATTTACTGAGTGTATTGAGAAAGAGATAAAACTTTGTGATATATTTTCTTGATTGAGTCTCACTTTTAAGTTGGTGCTCTCGGAATTATATTGGAGTTTAGTCCATACAGATTGCTGAACGAAATATTGGGTGTGGTTGTTATATACCCCCGCGTTTTCAATAACCATTCCCATTAACCATACCATATATGTCTATCGTAGATGAAGAAACGTCTCAAATAGTTGTGAATCCCATGTAAATAACGATGATTGATTCTCATTCAAAAGAAAAAGTTTTCAGTTTTTATCTCTTCTGAAAAGCATTAACAAGAAAATTTTGTAGTCCGTTCTTGGGAGAATCATGATTGTACAAGTCTTAAATTCGTAAACATTGTGGCTTCATTGTATCGTAAAGGCGGTATCCAATTAACCAATTGTATTCGCTAATTATATTCAAAAGGGTCCAATATTTGTCTACAAGAATTTGAAAAACTGCCTTGACTCGGAAAAACAACAGTTCTCTTTTAATATTGTGCTTTTTTCATCCACCTATTTAGACCAAACTTTCCAACATATTAAGGGGTATTATATTATTCTGAGAAGAAGTATCTAAAATTATCACATGATCAAACTTTTGACGAAGATTACAAAAATAAATCTTGTACTTTTTTTTTTACTAGGAAAGATAATTCATTTATCTGTCATCCTCCATAAAGGTTTTTAACCAGATTGGAAAATCAGATCAGAAATATTCCTGACAAGACTAGTAGTAGCATTATATGCTTCATTGGCTAATAGATGCGTTGTATTATTTGCTTCCATTGTAACATGGCTACATTTTCAATAGCTAAATGATGAAAGTAAATGTAAACAATCCTTTATAACTGGATTTGTAGTCTATTTCACAACCGTGGTTGAAACGTTCAGTGTAGCTACCACATTAATGTTATCCCCCCTCTAGATGCAGTTGATCTATGTTATTTGCCTTAGCGCAAATGACTGCATGCATTACCTCTAATGCCTCTGCTTGTTCCTCATCATATGGACTCAACAAAATGTTTGTTGTTCCTCTGCATTCATCTGCACAAGTTATCACAATTAGTCCGAGCCTAAAATTGTTATCTTGAAAACTAGTATCAAATTTGTTAAACCTAGCATTTCCACTCTGGATATTGTTTCAAGTCATGGTGAGATTTTTCTCCTGGTCTATAATGTACTTCTTAATTTGCATATTCATAGTTAAGACAAATAAGTTTGTATTTTCAAACACCATCAAACATCTCATTTTCCAGATATGCATGCCAAAATACAATCCCAACAAATTATATATGTTTGTGGACTTGATCATATATACATGGTAACATCACAAACCACTCCTTAAACCAAACAATTACATTCTTATTTTGAACTCTACCAAAGAGATGAGATTAGGGTCAAGAGATGTCCAAATATCTTTAGCAGAAGGAAAGTCAATGAATAAATGCTGGATAGATTTCAAATAGTTATCGGAAAAAGGACATGTGTTATCTGAAAAGGAGAGGGGAACTAGTACACCATCAAATTGTTCGGGAACCTATATGGACAATCCTTATACAATTTATACGTTCGATTACAAAATTGTACTCAATATTATTTAAACAATGTAAACCTAGTATGTGCTAAACTGTACGCAAACCGAATTCCAACAAGAACGAGTCTTGTAGGTTATTTACAGTTGAGTTAACATCATCTAGGTTTAACGACGTGCAAACTGTGATATATTTTAATTATAAAGAAAAACCAATATAATGTGAAAAATAAATACACTGACGACACAAAATAAAAAACTTGCTAACGAGGAAATTACAATTTTGTAGAAAAACTCCGGGACCTAGTCCAGATTGAACACACATTGATTTAAGCTATAACACAAAATGCTTATTACCATATTTCATACTAGATGTAATACCTTCTTTAGTTATATCCATGAACCTGTAAAAACTCCTAGAAGAACACCGATTCTCTTTAGGAATTTCTCTTGTAAATATTCTAGCAAAACGTTCATTCTATTTAGAAGATGTTCTTGAAAATCTTCTAGCACAACGTTCATTCTTTTTAGAAGATGCTCCTCAAAAATTAGGGTTTATACATTTTGTAGCCTAATTGATTCTTCCTCACAAGATCGCCTAGAAACAATCTAAAGATATCTTGATTTATCAAATCTAGGGTTTATGAAAATCACCTAGATTCAAGTTCGTAACTATCAAAGAAGATAGTTGCCTGTCCGATCCCCAAGTAAAGTCTTTGAAATCTCACTCTTGTTCGTGAAGAACAAATATCTGAAAAACAACCTTATGTAACTCACACACAATTGTCCAAGGGATGGTTTGTGTAGTTACAAGAAACCTTTATTCATAGTGAATGGTCAAGGTTAGGTTGCGTATGTTAGAGCATTTCTCGGTTAAACCCATCAACCGTTGGTATGTCAAGTTTGGTTATCATATTTTAGTTCCAAAACTTAAGTTTTGTTTAGATTACTAGAGTCAAATTCGTTAGGTTAGACTAAGAAGTCTATAAATGTTTAGAAAAACTCGTATTACTCTGAAGGACTTGAAGACATATCGAAATCAACAAACACAACATCCTTCTGTTCGAGTTTAGTAATACAAGACTTGACTTGTTTTCGTTTCTATCTACGTTGCTTTCAAGTCATTTATATTGAAACAGAACATGCAAAGGTATATATATATGAGTCTCTAGTATTAATTAGTGACTTGATCATTACATTATGATTAAAGTGTCAAGGAAGAATATACAAGTTGTGTTACAACTTTGGTGTATGAGAATACGAAGTATAACGTTATCTTTTGAACTTCATATATGCGACATCACATTATCTTTATAGTTTGTTACTAGATTATGTGATGAACTTTGAGTTGATTTCATGCCCAAAAAACTATATTTAAAGAAACAGACTTGCAAAATTTGTTTCATAGTTGTAAGGGATCAAAGGGATTATTGGCGGTCTGACTCCTATTGTGGATCTCTAGCAGGAGATCCCTACCATAGGGATCTCTAGCAGGAACGATCCCTAATAACAATTGTATTTCCGGTTTCCGTATACACTTTAGGGTTTACATGGATTTGAGTTGGTATTTAGGAAAGTTCACTATGTCGACATTATGAGTATTTGAATATGTGCTAAAATCTTATTTATTTAACGTTCAAAAATATTTCTTGATACTCAAGGTGAGATCCCAAACGGAAATATTTGAGAATATTTTTTAGGATTTTCAGATTTAATAAGTAAAACATATCGTTGGAGAATATATTAATGAAGTATACTTGTATGGAAGCTAATATTGAGTTGTCATTCATGAGAGAGTTCGGTTTATTAGTTGGATATTAGTTGGAATTAGACAAAACCGAACTTGGTATTTATTGCATATCTTTTGATATTTTCGTTTATGAAAATTCCTTGGTGTCCAATCCACCTTGGTCTATAAAGTGGGAAGTTTGTTCTTTTTACAAACTCATTTCAGAACACACGCACTTCATTTTGTAGACATTGTGGGAAGCCGACTAGTGGTATTATTCATAATACTCACCATGCAATACCCGGTATTTTTATTTGTCTTCTCGGGTTGGGTTTTACGAAAATTAGATAACCTTGTTACTTAGGCTGTTTTTGTTACCTTAGCCTAGCTAGGTTGTTTGCACTAGTAAAGCTATAAGTTAGTGTGGAAATAGAGTTATCTAATTTATTTTAATAAATAAATAAAATTAAGGAAAAAAGAAAAGAAAAATAAATAAGATTAAAAAAAATAAAAATATGAAATTTAATAATAATAATAATACCTTTTTAATATTTGATACAACGTGACTCGTATTGAACTTTGGTTGGTAGCCTAGAACTTTGGTTGGTAGCCTAGCAACAAGCTGAGCTCCAACACCTTTTTGATAGCAATACCTAATCTATATAAAAAAAAAAAAAAAACTACCCAAACCACTACTAGCATCATTACTAACAAGACAGTTTTTCAAATGCTTAAAAAAACACAAAGTATCTTCACTAAGTTCTCCTAAAGTAATAATTGTATTAGTATAAAGTTTATCATAAAAAGGTGTAAAGGTATTTGAGAAGTTAGAAACCTAAACTAGAGAAAATGAGAAGGAGAGGAAGATGGAGCTAGAGATTTTTTTGGAGAAAAAGGATAAAGAAAATGAGTAGGAGTTGTAACAATTGAGAGGTAGAATGTGAAACCCTTTCTCTTTTGATGTTTTTCTTTGGGTGTTTAATTTATATGACTTTCTACTGTTAGGTTTCAGTAATTTATTCGTATAATTACGTATCTTTGATTTATGGTCAGGCTTCTGTTATTGATAGATAGCATAATTGAGAATCATTGGTAAATTTTTTAGAATAATCCACCGTAAATTCACTGTTGAATGTTTGTATTAATATGGATGATGATTTCTGAAAATTCTGGACATATTCGCTTTATCATGTTTTTGATTCATTTAGGTAACCTTAACGATTTTATAATGAATTGGATTCTTAACAAAAGTTGTATATATGTATGATTCTTTAGCCGTGTTTTGGATTTGCTTAATTCCTGATTATTGTGAATTTAAAATGAATTATTCGTAATGACATGTAATCAGCACAGTTTTTAGAATGATAATATAAAATCATTATCGTTTGATTGAGCCGTTGGTTTACTATGAAATTTGGATATGTGATTGTTTATTAAGCTATGCATGTTTACCTAAAATTTTAGGAAGATCGGATAAAGTAATTACCTTGAGATATATGATGTAAAATGTATGTAGTTAGCTTGTTTGCATAAATGCTCTAAGAAATTCATGTTGTTTGTAATATGTTGTTAAGCCATGGTTGCTTGTATTTTTTGTAGAAAAAATGATTTTAAAATTGGAAATGAGTTCATGTTTTACCGTTAGATGGAAGAATATGGTTTCATGCTAACGGCGGGTAATGATCCCCAAGTAGGAACTTGATTGTGTTCCATGACCATCGATGGCGGTTGTTCGTGCCGGATAACGAAAATGAAATGGGTAATGATCCCCGAGAGCAAATGAGTATGATCCCCATAGGAACTTTTGTTCATGACCATCGATGGCGGTTGTCCGCGCCGGTAAACGATAAGTGGGTGTACGAACCAAGGTTTTTCGTCCCATGAACTCATGGTTTGTTGGTGACAATATTAATATGTAAATCATGTGTTGAAATATGATTTAAACGATTTGTTGAAAGCATAATTGTGTTGTGAATTGATGATGTATTAAAATCATAAATTTGATTATTTGTCAGAAATATTATTGATCTTGTGAGCTTGTTAATTGAACATATAATTGAATCCTCGAAGTTGTGCAAATTCTCTTGTTGTATATTCTTTTTGATTGATTGCTATTTTCAAATTCTTTTAGAGGATGATGGTGCATTCTATTGAGCTGTCATCTCACCCCAATTGACATTCCTTGCAGATTTATGGAAGTTGGAAGTGGGAACTATGAAGTTAGTTAAATTATTTTGTTATTTTATTGTATTGCTTGAAATGTAATTTGAATTAATATGTTTGTTGAAAATGTTATTAGAGATGATTAGCGAATTCATATGTGTAAACTCATGTTAGAAAAATCAAATTATGTTTGTTTTAATAAATAAATTAGAAGAGTTATATGCATAAGTCTCTTTCCGACCCGTAATGCTTCGAGTTAGATCTCCATATGGGTTTGATCCTGGTTCGGAACTCGGGCTGTTACACACCTAAAGAGGAGAGTAACCTAATTAGGCGAAATATCTTACGTCCGCTTCATTTAAACAATTATGTGGGATCAAGAATCATCAAGAAGTACCGTTGATGGGAAACTAGAATCGTATTGTTATTTTAGTTTTCGATTATTAATTTGATTGACTAACGGTGGTTGAACCTTGATATTTACCTAGCTAGTTTGTTTATTCCGTGATCCTCCTCTTATGATATATATATGAGGTCACTCGAACCAACAAAGTTCGGATCTATTTTTAAATCTGAAGATATGCTTGTGATTATCCATTGTTAACGGACTCCGTTCTGTGCGTGATTGATCATAAAAAAATCAAGTTATTTGTGTAGGTACATTGAAGATCGAAGATTTGAAGACAAAAAGATTTCTGATTGGTTTCTGATCTTTGTGATATACTTTGTGCACACTTAATTGACTGGGATCCAACAAGTTGGTTTATCTTTTATAGACTTGCATAACTTGTTGTGTAGATCGACGATCTATCATTTGGTGGTTTTCTTCAGGACCCCAATCTGATAGGTTGTGAACTAAGATTTGATTATCTCGAAAATCTAGATCTTGGTTGATCTATACCGATACAAAGGAGTTTAAGCTTTTAAATGGAAGAGCCTTTGTATAACTCAATAATATTTATAATTTAGTTCTTGAGATTTAGAGCAGTTACCGAATACAGTTTGGTCCTTTACTGTTTCAAAATACAGTCCAAAGAAGTTGAGTGGTATAAGTTTTCACAGCAGGCAAAGCAACTTAAGATAATGGACTCTGGCTTAATTCTGAGAGTATTCAAAATTGGACTAGGTTCCTGGATTTTTCTACATTTGTTGTTTCCTCGTTAACAAATCGTGTTATTTACTTTGTTTCCGCATTATTTAGCTTGTCTTTACAATGAAAGTAAATACAATTGTACGTTAATTAAACACTTGGTTTGATCCCATAGTTGGTTCGTTCCGAACTTATATTATATACCAAGTGGACATCTTGAGGTTGCTATCTTCTTGAAAGTCTCTGTCCATTTTACATCATGCAAGGCGTGTCTTGAATAGGTTAATATCGAAAATAATTGTGGTGTACTTGGTACCCTCGTCATTTCAACTTAGTAAACAAAACCACCTTTTCTAGGAAACGAACACCAAGTTCTTGACTAAAATAGGCTGCATTTACGGTTTCAGTTCATGAGCTGTTGCTGAAAATTCGTTTACAATTTCCTATTCACGAAATCAACCTTTAGCCATACATTTTTCAGCTTTAGTAAATCATTCATAACTTTTTCGTCATAATTCGGAATTGAGTCATTGATTTCTTTTTTCATTTAATATAGCTTTGAGACCTCTCCAAGGTCAGTGGAGATTTTCATTAAAGTCTTAGACTCAAGAACTCCTTGGGTGTATATACAAAATTATAATTACATGCTTCATACACATATATATATATATATAATTACCGTCATAAGAATTGTTCCAAAGAGTGAGTACTTTGTTTCAGTATATAGAAGGTAGAATAAACAAGAGAATCGAGTATTTGCTACTAGCCTTTAATAAAGTTTTCCATAAATGTCCTCATGAGTCCTCAATCTCCAGTCTTCAAGGATAGCTTTGATTTTATACTCTACTCTTAAATCTAATCTAGTTTAAAGCCGACTTTAGTAGATTAAATTAAGGGTATTTTTGGCAACTAAACGTGAAAACTAACTCGACATACCAACGCTAGTGGGATCAACCGAAAAATGTTCTAACATTATCTACATTCCTTGAAACATGATTATACGATCTCTAACTTGTAAACAATATTGGATGGTTTCCAAAAATAGAAAAAATCTTTTATGAAAGCTTAACTTGCCAAAGCATGTTCCAAGGAAATTGATTGTTGGGTATAGAGTTCATATCAATTATACTGTTTAGAATAATTATCGGTTCCATGTAAAGGAATTCTGAGCCGAGTTATCTTTCCAACAGTCTGCTTATCAAGCAACACATTAAGCAGCTCTATATTCCAAGTTATAGTTTCAATATTTATGGGGTCATTAACCCTCTTGACATTAACAGACCATCTACGATTGTTAGCAGTTTAATTTAGTTTAGGAACCCACTTTTGCTTCCAAACACTCCTCTTAGAACTATCATTTATTTCCTAGCAATTTTTTTTTTTTAACAATCTCCAATTGTTCTCTAATTCCTCTCCAAATCCATGAACCATGGATTGGAAGTTCATCAGTAAGGGGACCAAGTTTCAGGAAATATTTATGTTTAAGAATCATAGCCACGGAGCATCAGAGTGATCAATCATCCTCCAAGCTAACCTAGCAAGCAAAGCAGCATTGAAAATGTCAGACTTTTAAAATTCAGACCACCAAAATGATCCCTTTTTCTAAGGATTAAACCTCTAGAATCACAATATTGATTCCCCCAAAACCTCATCCGGTAGGAATCCATTTTTCTAATTAGATGTTTTGGCATGGAAAGACAACCACATGATGAGAAGCCAAAGTTCCTAGAAACAGTGCCAGCCGAGTTTAAATATTTGTTCAAAATTCCCAACTTATCTCTAAACTTACCTAGTAATAATTTAAGAGAATCCATTTTATTTCTGTGTGTAGTAATAAAGAGATCCATAAATATTTGTTTTGCAGACCCAAAGTGTTTACGATGTCATTTTTTATTTTCTTATATGATTTAAGACCGAAGACTAGCCCTGATGCATCGTGTAAAACCTTGGCTTCACTAGATATATCCTTAATAAAAATCTGGCAATCGTTGGCGAAAAATAAATGGCTTATAGGTGGACGACCTTGTACTGAGATTCCAGTTTTTTTTTTTACAAATTACAGATCGATCTGTCCATCAACCAAATATGTGGTGCTCTAAACAACATCCCTCTAGTATTGAACGATATTTTGGGTACTACTCAAAAATGGAGGGGGACTACTCTTCAACTTTTTGGGTGGATATTAGAAGTAATAATAATGAGTCACCCCTTATCTAAGCTTTATTTTAATACCAAACTTGCCCTTGGTAATTAAATTAGTTAGTGTAATGATTAATTAGTGTTAGTGTAATGATTAATTAGTGAGGTTAGATTAATTAGTTGGGTATTTTTAAAAGAACGCGCAATTGGGGGATACTAAAACTAATTGGGGAATATAAATTACTTCCCCCAACCAATAGTGTTTGTTAAGGAGTGTTTTTTGGGGGCGAAAATACGAAACTACCCTTTAAAACAATAAAAGCTAAATCAAACATAAAAATACCCTACTCCCTTTTAAATTCGAAACATTTCTCACTCCCTTTCAAATTGCCTTCTCCTTCTCTGCCGGCTCCTCACTTTGATTTTTTTTTTTTTTTTTTTACATTCGGTAGGGATGAAGACCATGCCGGTAGTGATGAAGACCATTCCGGTAGTGAGTGCCGGCATGGTTATTTAGGATGAAGACCATGCCGATACTGAGTTCCGGCATGGTTATTTAGGATGAAGACCATGCCGATACTGAGTTCCGACATGGTTATTCAGGATTAATACCATGCCGATACTTGCTATTTCAGACAAATTTTTTCTGTATGTTTTTGTCCTCAAACCGGCATGGTTCATTTGGGAATCGACCATGCCGGCACCACTACCGGCATGCTCGATAATACTTTTACCATGCCGGAACTGAGTTTTTCAGGCGTAACAATGGCAGATTCGATGAAAAAAAAAATCAAATTTCAATACATTAATACCTATATATGACTAATTGGAGCACTTGTATATCAGCTTGTTTACTTTCATGGTTGGTTCTTCCCATAAACTTTCATGATCATAAATATCTTGATTTAATGTTGTTGCATCAACAAATTCAATGATAATGATTTATTCTAATGATTATCAAACTAAACTATTAACTTACCTAATTATTTTTAACCACTAAACATGATTAGTGAGGGGTAGATTAGGTATTACGTAAAAAACTTAGATAAGGGGTGACCCTGAATTGATATTTGGATCCAGGTTTTGTCCTTTTCCTCTATCCCCCAATTGTGGGTTCTTTTAAAAAGAATAATTTTTGAGATGAAGGGTTTTTTTTTTTTTAAGATGGTTGATTTCGAAATGAGGGTTTTGGGTACTTAGGTATACTTCAAATTTAGTTAAAGTATCTTGAATTGGCAAAAACTTTCGAAAAAATGAAAAATTTATAAACTGATTTCGACCATGGAAATAAAGTTCGGCTACGACATCTGAAGAACAGGTAGCGGAACTCATCTGCAAGTGTAGTTCGGCTAATGGTTATGAAGACACGGGTAGCCGAACTCAGCTTTAATGGAGTTTTTGCTTTCAGAGAAAAGTTCGGCTTGCGACGTAACCAAACTAAAAGTTCGGCTGGGATTTTTTTTTTTTGACATAACCGAACTCAATATATAGGTTTTCAGAGAAAAGTTCGGTTAGGAGGAAAAAAATGCGACCTAACCGAACTAAAAGTTCGTATAGGAAAAAAAGGAAAAAAAGTTCCGACGTAACCGAACTAAATGGATTTTTTTTTTTTGTGAGGTAACCGAACTTTTCTCTGAAAGAAAAACCTCCATTAAAGCTGAGTTCGGCTAGTTCGACAAACTGTTTCACATAATTCCTAGCCGAACTTCTCTCTGCAACTTCCATTTTCAGCTCTTTTTGATGATTAATACTAATTTTTTCAACCAATTAATGGGTTTGTGGAATTTTTGTTTAATTGAGACCATGAAGCGGAAAGAAGAGAAGAAAATGAACCCTCTAATAGTAACGGATTTGTGAAAAATTAAAAGTAATAGATTTGTTATAATTTTGATTTTGATTTTGATTTTGTTAATGATTTAGTTTATGTTATATATATGTGTATATTTATTAGATTAATTTTAATTTTAATTAGGTTAAGGGTAGGTTAGTTATTTCCACACTTTAGGACTCCTATAAGTATAGGGTAGACATTCCTATCACAAAGTAGTCCCCTCCATTTTTGGGTAGTCCCCAAAAAAAAATGGTTCGTAGTATTGATCCTCGACTTTTAGCGAGGCCCATCTTCAATACCCAGGTATTAGGTGCACCCTGACCCACTTGACATCTTGAAAAGACGATAAGTTCGAGTAGCATTAATAACCTATCCTATAAACTATAAAGTAGGTGAACAAAAGTTCTACTCCCTCCGTCCCCAATATATAGACGGAGAAGTGGGTTTCTCTTATAATAAGAAAATATTTTGATTTCATACATATCCATCATTTTTCATGTTTTACCCTTTGTACAATTTCCAACATTAAAAACATTAACTTAATTGTGGTGATAACTACCTATAATAAATAAGGGTAATCAATGGAAAATTCCATCTTGGAATTGAAAATCCGCCTATCTAATGGGATTACAAATTTTCAAAACTCCGCCTATATAATAGGGACGGAGGGAGTAAGAGCATCTCCAACAGAGGGTGGAGGTTTTATTTTTTCATGACACATAGGATTTTAGACCCTCATTTACATTAAATTCATCTCCAACAGTGGGTCATAGAAAATAAGAAGGGTGTTAAAATAAATATGAAGGTCTTGGAGAAGGTCTTATTTAGACCTCGGGAATGACCTCCACATCATCATTTTAACTATATTTTAATTTTTTAATTTTTAGATAAATTGTTATGAACCAATAGGAAAGAGGGAATCAATTTTATCATTATCCAAAACAACAAATTTTAAAAATAAGACCCCATACTATTGGAGATGGTTCATGAGCAAAGCATTATTATTTTTGCCACATACATATGACCCCATAAATAAGGATCTAAATAAAAATTCCACATAAGATTTTTAGCACCCGCTGTTGGAGATGCTCTAATAAACATAGGATCCAATACCATCAAACCAGCTAAAACCACTTCGAAAAACAACAAATAGTAATGCCAACTGGCCGACAAATGACACGTGGTCCGCACAAGAAATACCTCTTTAAGTTTTATTTTTAGCCCTCTGTTCACTTTTCCAGTAATAAATCAACGGTTATAAACAAAACATCAGATTCAAATGAACGGCTAGTGTCCATTCAGTTTCTCCATTCAGTTTCTCCATTTATTTTCTTCTTTTTTCCACCTCCCTTGTTTTCTTCTTCTCCATTTTTATTCTCCTTGATCTCGAAAATTTGCTAGCAATTCAGATCTGAATTCAAATCAATGGCGTCACCAAGAGAAGAATTCGTTTACATGGCGAAACTCGCCGAACAAGCCGAACGATATGAAGAAATGGTTGAATTTATGGAAAAAGTAACAACAAATGTTGAATCAGAGGAACTTTCAGTTGAAGAGAGAAATTTATTATCAGTTGCTTACAAAAATGTGATTGGTGCACGCAGAGCATCATGGAGAATTATTTCATCAATTGAACAGAAAGAAGAAAGCCGTGGTAACGAAGAGAATGTATTGACCATTCGTGATTATAGATCTAAGATTGAAACTGAACTTTCGGGCATCTGTGATGGGATTTTGAAGTTGCTTGATACTAGATTGATTCCATCTGCATCTTCTGGTGATTCTAAAGTTTTTTATTTGAAAATGAAAGGTGATTATCATCGTTATTTGGCTGAGTTTAAAACTGGTACCGAAAGGAAAGAAGCTGCTGAAAGTACTCTTTCTGCTTATAAATCTGCTCAGGTTTGTTTTCTCTCGTTAAGTCTTTTGTGTGCTTTCAAGGTTCGGCTTTTTTTAATCGTTCAAAGATTAGTATTAGGGTTATAAAGATCGGTGCAGTTGTATGTTTATGATTTAGGGATTTTGTATTTCTTTTGCTTGTAATGTCGTGGGATCTTATTTTCGTTACAGATAGGTATTATTTGTGGATTAGGGGTTTTATGATTTCCTGAGATTAAATCTTGTTAGACATTTCGTGCATAAGATTATGATTTTGATATAGTAAGTCTTACTGTTACGGGTATGATACTGGTTGCTTTTTGTGTATGATTAACAAGTAAAGGGTTGTGTGGTTTATGTTATATTCGATCCAGTAAGGTTATGTATTTGTTGAAAAACTGGTTCAAAATGGTAATGATTTATTTTATTTGGATACATGGTGATCCTAGATTCCTAGGGTTTTGATCATTGCTATTATTATGTTTTAATTTTTCGCAAATCTGAAGCCTATTCCATTTTGATTCATTGTAGTCTTAGGATAAATGTCGTTTTAAACTTAGATATAGTGCGGATATTTTGTAATTATTATTCTTTGCAGACTTATGCTTGCGTAGGAATATGTTCATTGCATCTTCTTGCTTTGGTACTGTTGTTGAGTCTGATTGTAATGTTTTTGTGTGCTTCAAGGATATCGCAACTGCTGAACTTGCACCCACACACCCAATCAGGCTGGGACTTGCTCTTAACTTCTCCGTCTTTTACTACGAGATCTTGAATTCTCCCGACCGTGCTTGTAATCTCGCCAAACAGGTGAAAAGTTATTCTCATTTGAAACTTTGACATCAATTATTTTATTTCACATAGATGGATTGTAGGGTTGGTCTAAATTTTTTGCAATGAGTTGAATACTTTTCTTCATTTCAACTGTTTTCATGTTTCACTTTTGATGGTCTCCAAGGTGACTTTAGTATTTCTAAAAAGCAGTGGAAAACTTGTCTTGTGATTCGAGATCCCTCATATTTGGATTCTCGTTAGCTGATATTTTGTACTCTCGGGTGTGGTTATGATTACTTAGCCCTTGCACTCGTGATCGGTTCGAAATTGCTTTTGTATCTTTTTGGACTTAAATCCTTTATGTACTACGTTCTTGAGTAGGCATTTGATGAGGCTATCGCGGAGCTGGATACCCTTGGTGAAGAATCATACAAAGACAGCACTCTAATCATGCAGCTCCTTCGTGACAATCTTACTCTGTGGACCTCCGACATGCAGGTATCATATCTACCCTCATTTTCTTGAGAACATCTCAGTTTTCAAATTTGCCTATTCTGATTCTCTCCGGCCATCATTTTGTTTTGTGGGTCAATTGAGTCATCATTTTGTTTTGTGGGTCAATGTAATTCACTTTATATTCATGAAATGTTGCATGTTCTTCTTGTTATAGTGCCGTAGTGCTGACAGTGAAATTCATGTCTGATTTGATTTTGATTCAGGATGATGGTGCAGATGAAATTAAAGAAGCACCCAAGCCTGAAGATGAACATTAATGATAGTTTGTCTACCACATTTAGGATCTTACCTCTCCTCAGTTTGTTTTATTAATAGGAGAAGGTGCTTTCTTGGTACACAACTCCTCCAAGTCTATTATTAATTATTAAGGAGTTTAGGCTGGGTACTGTTAGTTTGTCATTCTTCTTATCCTTTGTGCTTGTCTTTTCTTATCTTAATTCTTCTCTTAAAAGAGTTTGAAGTTATATGTTTATCTGAATCTGTGTGGGAACTCCGTTTTATCTAAATCATCTTTTAAGATGACGATAATCCTGTTTGTTTAGTTTGACAAGTTTAGCATTTACTTTTGTAACCAATTTGTTTAAAAACTGCCTCGCTATGTGAGCAAGAAAACCCATCAAATAGGGCGAAGACACTGAATGCCTATGTTTGTGCCAAAAGGCACTGATTGTTGTTACCAGCCATATCGTTAAACAGGTGAATTGAATTAGGTCAAGTCCAAAAGAAACACAACTGAAGTACTCTTAGATTAGACTAACCTCAGAATTAGACAAGTCGATTCTCTAGAAAACACACCAAGATGGTCCAATATGCAAAGTCCAGGAAATTAGATAACCTAGTCAATACTAGAAACTACACAAGCTGGTCCAACATGCAATAAGTCCAGAAAAGATGAAAAACAATGAAAAGCTCCCTCAATTTAATTTATAGTAGATAGGAGAGTACTCTCTGCACCAATTTCCGGGAGACGCACTCGAGGTTCAAGAATTCCACTCCTTTCAAATGCTCCGCCATAAATTCCCAAACACTGGTTTGATCTATGATACTAGGAAACCATGGGGTTGACTATTCACACTTGCTAAATTCACATCTGAGTCACCTATGTCCGTAACTTTAACGAGAACTCCATTATGGTAAACAATATGGTGATTAGAGGATACATAACCACAAAATGGAATCATGCAAACGTCCATGACTACTTGTTTAAAGAAATAATCATTCAGCTCATTGGTTACTATTTTTAGTATAAACTCATAGAAGTACGAATTTCCAAGGACAGAGGTGAAATGAATGCATATAATCTCAATTTCCCGTTCTACAGATTGAACCTGATTTTAAAATGTCATCTTTTAGCACCTTGAACACCCAGTATCAGTATGCTCTTTCTCTAATGACCTTGACATCCACATTATATCACTATTAGCATCCACGGACATCCTAATTACCCCTGAACCAAAACTCTGTTGTGTTCAATGCGGGCAAAAATTACAGGAATGAATGGTCGAAAAGACACCAAGTTACCACCACCACCGAGTTAGCAATTTAGTACATAACCTAACATTTTAGAATGCTGTTTATACAGAACAACTTGCACTCAACTTAAGGAGCTAGCTAGTCTTGTGTTGTACCATCTTCTGTGATGAATCAATAACCTAACCTTCTCTAGCTGATCTCTATACTGAATTCGCCGTGCTTAATACAAAACTGAGAACTCTTATATATTCCCCTACTCTTTATACCAGCCAGATGTGTTCTATGTACAAATTTTCTATAATTTTATGAGCATGCAAAATTATAGCACTACAAATCTTACAAGAGCAAAAAATTCAGAATAACAACGTAATAGAGAGGAAAGCACTAAAGTACTTAACATATTAGTTTTATGCAATATATTAGAAACAAAAGTATTGCATAAAACTGATCAGTCTTTGTGCGTAAATTGAGACAATTGATCCGATAAAACTGATCATCTTTACAAAGAACACAAATATAATTCTAGTGCTAATTAAGATTGTCATAGACTCACAGCTCACTCTAATATATACTTTTCAACCTACAATCCTGACTGCAGAAAAAAATTTCAACCATCCGGGTCAAAAACATCTCTTAAACATGCACCATAGATCAACTTTTAACCAACAAATGCTTAATTTTTTTCCATGGCCAAAGACACCACAAAGGTAAAAATGTCCCAAGAGTGACAACAAAAGTAACATAATTATGAGAGGGTTCTATATCCGATATATTCAACCAAATACAATTGAAGTCACAACCCCATTAGAAGAGGGTCCCATAATCCAATACATACCTTGATATATGCATATAGCGAAGACCTCTTAAAGCTGCCAAGAACACAGATATGTAAACAAAGCACGACGACCAAATCTGATAAATCCACCAAGAATATCATACTTCCGTGTTCCAGTGCATCATTCATGCACAGGTCTACCATCACCTAATGTTCTTATTAACATCACAAGAATCTCTATGTAGGCTAAGACAGAGAATTTTACTCTCCTCAACTTAAGAAACAACTACAATTATGATAATTATAAATTCCTTTTTCAGGTAGGTCAGCTGAGCTACACTCGAAGTGTCTAACAGGGCCAAATCTTCAGCAGATAAAAACCTTGTTCTGTTTCATTTTGGGTTATTGCTGACATCTGAAGCTGTCATGCCAAAGATACTGATTACTCAATGTTAGAACTGCTGAACAGCTGATATTGACTTGGGAGGAGAGAATAAAGATGCTCACACGAACAAATACTTTACAGTTCATTATACTATAATTGGTAGATTTGTCACACACTTGTAACACGCCGTATTTCAAAATACAAGACAAATGATTAGGTAGTCATTTCCAATTTTTCTAAGAAAAATGCATACCAGTCTGGTAAATTGTTAACACTCTGCTCAAAATATGACTTTGCTTGAAAGTTAAAACATTAATGTGAACAACTTATACTAATCCTGCAGTCAAGCAACAGCAACCATAGACTATAGAACATCTGTTACCAAACAATGGATCCCAAGCTATGTAAATATTAATTACTCAGGTTTCCAATTCGGCCAACTATATCAACTTTGTTTTTGGTCCTTCAATATCCAAAGATGACACTCGACTTTTGGCGAAAACGCATATTGTTTGTTACACACTTCTAAGAACTAACTAAGACTAGGATTACCATCATGATATTCAGTTTAAGTATGAACTTATAATCTTCACTGCTAGCTTTCATCACCCACGTACTCATCTATAGTTCGACTTTGAGCAACGTATAGCAAGTTGTAATTTCTAACACCTTTAACCGAACTCTAGACCTTAATAAGTAGGATAACAAGAACTCACACCAAATTTGCATAATATCCATTCCCAATCTAAAGGTTTTAATAGAATCAAATACAGAATCTCTGCTCTACCTAAACTCGTGCTCAGAAGATCCCGCTACACACAGATTTCTTAGAGATGAAGTTCAAACATACTTCCTTCTAAACATGGTACCGTCTATGATCTTGGAAAAAAGCCTTAAAGTTGATAACAACATAAAAAAATTGCCGGCTTATTTACCACTTCAAACAATCCAAATAAATAGACAACAATTGCACAAAAGATCTGATTCTAATCTCTACACCCTTTAGAGATATCCACGTTCAATCTCAGAAACACACAAATATCTTGAAACACATAGGAGCAAATTGATGACAAAAGAAACACACAAATGCAAATTTAAAGAAGTTACTCTTATACCTCCAACAAATTCAACATGAAAAACAAATTTAGGGGTTTAATATCTTTAACATCCATTTACAGAATTCAAGTTTGACTATTGTTAGATCCTTTTCCCTCTCCAATAACACCCTACTTGTAATACAAATCTCCATGTACAGTAACAATACAAAAAACACCCTAAAAAAAGCAAAAACTATCAATCTTCAAAAAAACAAAACAAAACAAAAAACCCTAAAATAGAACTTCACAACAAAAGAAAAGGGCCAAAGGGCGTACCTTTTTAAACATAAATTTATTTATCCTGATGTTTTAAACACCTCTCCATCTTGGACTCAGCAATGGCAACCTTGGTGAAGGAGGGAACTGAGGAAACCCTAATTGACCACTTGTAGGCGAAAAAAGCAGACTTGGTGAGAGCAATCCGAATCCCAAAGGCGAATTAGGCATCGGAAACTGCGAATTAGCCATTGAATTCGGCGAAGGAAGAAGAAACTGCTGCTGTTGCTGTTGAAAAAACGAGTTTGGTTGATTATTCCATTTAGGTGAAAGTATTGGTGGAACTGAAGAGAACCCAGTGAGCTTTCTTGATTCTGCATCTAGTGTTGGTGTTGTACTTTGTAGGTATCTCATGTAAGCAGAGATTGGTGATTCTGCTGCACCATGTACAGATGGAAATGGTGGTAGTGGTGATAATGGTGTTACTTGTCTACCTCCAAAGCTACTACTGCCTGGGTTGTTGCTGTTGTTGTTGTTATTGAAGTTAGGGTTTGTATTCGGAAGAGAAGGTTGTGGTTGAGGTATGAAAGCGGCGGGGTTGTTTAGTGGAGAAGTAGGTCTAGGTGGTTGTAAAGGTGGTGGACGAATACGATGAAGACGAGAACTTGGTGGTTTAGGTGGTTGTATTGGTGGTGGTGTTGAGAATCTATCCTGATGTGCTGGTGAACCTGTTAATTTTTGTACTACATCTCTAAAATCACTCTTGTTTATATTATAAACAGGTGGTTGTTGCTGTTGCTGTAACTGCTGATTATGTTGGTTCTGTAGTTCTTGATTCTGACTCTGGGTTTGACTTTGCTGCTGCTGCTGTTGTTGTTGATGAAGATTTTGATTCTGATTTTGACTTTGGTTTTGAAAACTTTGATTTTGATTTTGATTCTGATGATGGTTATTGTGCTGATCAAGAGGAGGAAGAGGAGGGGTTTTCTTAACGATTGGCTGTTTAGAAATCTTATGAGAGATTTTATTGAGATGTTTGAGAAAATGATCACTTGGGTTCTGTCTATTATTATTGTTATTGTTATTATTATTAGTGCTGCTACTGGTTATAGAATCTCCTCCAGAAGCAGATGATGAGTGACAGCTTTTCTCCATTATTCTCTCTATATCTCTGAACTTCTACAGAGACTATCACAGATCTTGCTCTCTACTTACTCACCTTTCTCTCTCTCTAGATCTTGTTATCCATCTATATCTATATATATGATATGATATGTCTCTGTAATAAAAATGTTAGCTTTAAAATAGAACAAGATGAGTACAAAAGGAAATGAAGGGTTTCTCATTTATTTACATTTATATTCTGTTTTCTATATCTACGTTATGGTGTTGGTACTAAAAAGGTGAATTAAAGGGGTTTAAAGGGAGACAAGTACTATTTTTATATGCCTAAACTGATATCACTTCTTCTCATGAGTGGGGATGGTGGGGTCATCAGCTGGTCAAAGTCAAAATAAGAATCTTTCAGAAAACTATGAAAGAAAAGAAGAATTCTTAGTTTGGACAGATGACTGTACTACTGGTTTTGTAGTGGATTCATCGAGGAGTTATACAGGACCACTGCCATTCTTCCACTCTATGAGCCCAATCATTAGCTCTTCACTATAACAAAATTTTGCGAGATGAGTACACTACTCATGAATCATGATCCTAGCTAGCAATCTGGGATACACGGACGGGAACCGGGGACGGACCTAGGATTTTTCCCCAATAGGCCTGAAATCTTAATGTTAATAAATATATTTATCCTAGGGTTAGTAATCCAATTTTTGCAGAGATTTAATATTGTACTTGAGGAATCCAAAGATAAAGAGACCGGGTCAGGAGAGTTCCATACTTCCTTAACATAAGGGCAACGAAAAAGGAGATGTCCAGTTGTTCCTATTTCTACTTTACACGTGGTACAATGAGGAACAACATTTTTAACCTTTCCAAAGAGTTTGACATTAGTTGGCAGTGCATTTTGTAAACATTTCCATAAAAATAGCTTTATTCTCTCTGAAATGTTTAACTTCCACAAGGTTTTCCAGAATGACTCTGGCAGAGATAAGCTTACTATGTCGAGTCCTGCTTCATTCGATTTATCGTACATGGATCTAACTGTAAAGTCTCCTGATCTAGTTTATGTCCAACAGATTTGGCCCTTCCTAATAAGGTTTTTGTCATTATCCTGAATAGATATATTTGGCTAATCTTTTGTAGGATATCCGCTAGAAAAGTAGATAATAGTAAATGGAGATTCCATGAGCCGGTTTCTAAGTTAATCAAATCTGAGACCCTGACTAAATGGCTATTACTAGCATTACTTAGATTATTAAGAGTATAAGGATACCTTGATATTTTCGAGTAACCTTTCTCTTTCCTGGAGAGTGCAAATCGGGCGAAAACTCATGCGACAAATCGGTCCTAACTCGTTTACTTTTTCTTCAAATTTATGATGATTAATAAGCAACAAACAATCTTGGATGGTACAATTGAACCTGGTGGGATTCAATCTAGCAACAACGGTGGTAATCTTAATGGTGCATGCGGATTTGATACTCAAATGATGGATCTACAAAACAATTTAGGGCAAGTGAAGAAACAAACAGATAAAGTTCCGAAGATGGGGTTTTCTGATGATGTCATGTTTTTTTTTTTTCCGAAAAAGAGGCAAGCCTCATATATGTTGATAATGATACTCCGATTCAGGATCGGGATTGATTACAGGACTGACCCAAGAATTTCCAGCAATTACATGTATCAGAAATGGGCAACAAACACCATTACAGTCCAAAAACTTAGCAACACAGTTACAGACCATATTTTGAAGCAGAATCTTAACCATTCCAGACAAATTTCTAAGTAGCAGAACAAGTTTAATGGTCTAGTTTGGATACAAAGCAACTCATCCAACTCATATAACACCCCTACAATCAGTAAAGATGTTAGGATCCAAGGATCCAACCATTTCTCAAGGTTTTATCTAAAAACAAAGTAAAACAGATGACCTAGGTATAAACGAATCCAAAGATTCACCCATTTGTCAAGGGTTTTTTCAAAGTGACAATAGCAGAGATAACTGGAATCGGTCATCGTCGGACGGGATCGGTCTGAATCGGTTTGGATTTTCATCGGAAATGGTCTGGAAAAGAAATTTGTTGTTGGTGTCTTTTGTGTCTCTGGTGTAGTTGACGGTGTATTAGAACATGCTGATGCCGCTAGAGTCTTTTGAAAACCTGTTGCTGAAAGTCTAAAACTAGAAAAACTAGTAGAAACAGAAGTAAATCTAAAAAAACTAACATAAAAACTTAAACTCCGATCATCATCACCATCAAAGAAAGCAACTCTGATTTGAACTGGTGGAGATGATATTGTTGCATCAAGATCTTCATAAATCAGGGATACAGACCATATGCTATGATTTCTTCTCAAAAATAGATCATAAACTATACATGCATTAACATCCATAGATCTGTAAAATAACCCACAAAATCTGAAGAACAAACCATAAAATCTGAAGAACAATCACTGATCTATAAAAAAACTAAACTCAAAAGTAACAAGACAGTAGATCGAGTGGTAAGAGTACTTGGGTTGGTAGTTGATCTGCTCAGATCAGCCCCTAAGGAGCCGATCTGAGCAGGGGAGAATCAGGCAGGGGAAGTTTTCGTCTCAGAGTTCTGGAGAGAAAGTTTGGAAAGAGAAAGTTTGGAAATGATGATGGCATGTGTATTAATCAATTGGGAGACAATGGAGCTTCTGATCGTGGCTCATATCAACCTCAGCATGGGAAATCAAAACTCATCTCTTATCGTGATGCATTTGTGAACTCTGAATCAAGATGAAAAAATTGCTTTCGTGAATGGGGATTGCAAGGTTTGGATATGGATTCTGATGAGATGATTGCGGATGCAACTAGTGAAGCTGAAGCAGATGATGGGATTTCATCTATTTCTTTAGATGTTGATACCCGAAAACATATTGTTCAGCAATGGAAGCACTGCCTGATTGGCAAAGTGGTAGGGAAGACGGTAGGCTTTAAATTTATGTCTTCAAAGGTTAATGAATTGCAGAAACCAACTAGTAAGTTGCAAATTCTAGACCTTGGTTTTGATTTTTTTCTATTCAAATTTGAGAATCCCAATGATTATAGATTTGCATTATGTGAGGGCCCTTGGTTTATGGGTGGACATTATCTTTCGATGAGAAGATGGTCTCCTAATTTCAAATCCTCCGAAGCTTCAATTCATACAACAGTTGTTTGGGCTAGGCTCCATGAACTTCCACTTGAGTATTTTGATAAGTCAGTTCTAGAGAAAATAGGGGTTAAGCTTGGCAGACTCATTAAAGTAGATACTGTTAGAGCACTGCTCGGTCGAACTCGCAAGCGTTGTTATCTCAAGCTTGTTTGTCAAGTTTAGTTGCCAAAACTATAAGTATTAATTTCTTGTCTACTTATAGCTAAGTCTCGGACTAGAATAGAAAGTGTCGTTGAGCTCTAGACTCCACGGCGTTCATCATGCAAACACAAAGAACTACTCAAGGAACTGGTGGAACTTCATCGACAAAAATGTATGTGGAGACTTGAACTTATCTATCACTCAAAAGTCTATCTACTCTATCTCCTATCTTGAGACAAAAGTTGTATTGCTATATAGACTTCGATTATACACATTTGCTATTTCGAGCCGAGTTTATGTCTCTTATCTATTTCTCGAAATATGTGTTGGTAAGCTTTCGCTTTGGCCATGTTCATCTTTACTAGTGACGAAAGTCATGATGATTATTTCAATTACTTGAAAATCGCTTTGATGAAAAATAGTTTGTGAATAACAACTATACAACATCCTCTAAGAATGTTTCAATGATTGAAATGAGAGTTTAGAATATATAACCATGTTTGGATATAAACATTGTATGTGTATTCATACTTGTGTAAGTCCAAAATCCTTGAACCAAAGTATGCGTACTTTGCTGCTCAGGATGACCGGAGCTAAGTCTGCGTACTGTCGGAAGTTCACATCCCATGAATTTCTGCTGGAGCTTGTGAACTGAAAACAAGCTCAGTCCGGGTACTTAAGTATGCTAACGGTATGCGTACTTAAGTGGGTTATTTTCCAAAAACAGTTTAATTCGTGAACTAAAACATTTATAAATTAAGGAATGCAATATTTGCAAACTGTGGCTATAATGTTCATGAATCGATTCGAGTGAATCAAAATTGTTTTTGCTTCGATTGTGTCTTGTATACTTCTATGAGATCTAAGCAATTGAACAACTCTCTAACTAGTTCTTTTGAGTCATTTGAACTAGTTACGGAGAAGATGAATAAGGTTGATATGAAAGTGCTCATATGGCTAACCATTGGTTAACTACTGTTGAACCAACGACTTGTATACGTTTAGGTACGGTTATTCAAACCAAAATGAAGTTACATTTCATGTGTGTATAACAATCTAAGTTCGATCTAACGGTTGAAAGATATTAGCTTGAATCTAATTAGGTTTTCATCTAACGGTGAATATTGAATGCTTGTTACCAAGGTAACTTAGATTGCAAACCCTGATTTGGAGACTATATAAAGGAGAACTCTAGCAACTGGGAAACCTAATCCCCACACCTCCTATGTGATACTAGTTGTGTAAGCTAGAGTCGATTCTCCTTTAACCTTAGGTTTCTATCGAGACCTTGTAGGGTTAATGAATTAAAGACTTCATTGGGATTGTGAAGCCAGACCCAACTATTTTCTCTGTAGTTGCGTGATCTGATCTTGATGTTTCTATCGTGATTGAGTACAATCGTAAGATTGGTTTGAGATTAATTTCTCTGATAGGCAAGATAGAAAAGTAGTCACAAACATCTTCGTCTCATCGTTTGTGATTCCACAATATCTTGTTTCGCTAGTCGATTAAGATTATTGTGAGGTGATTAATATTTTGAAAAGACGAGGGTACCCAAATACACCACAGTCTTTTTATTTGATCACAACCTATTCAATCTCTATCGTGTATAAACCTTTTGGAGCAACAATCACTCAAGGAATATTTAAACACGGTGTCCACTTGAAATAGGGTTAGTCCAGACTGGCCTAACAATGTGAGAATATCAAAGTCAAGTGGAGAAATCCAATACACTTTGTGTGATCGTCTATGGATATGAAATCGAGACAATACTACAACAAAGTGTCCACTTGATAATAGTAAAACCTTATAAGATAAATATCAAGTGCCTAGTTAACGTACAAGTGTATTTACTTTAATTATAATCTAAAAACAATTATAATGCGGAAATAAAGTAAAGCACACACCAAAATTTTGTTAACGAGGAAAACTACAATCTTGTAGAAAAACCCCGGGACCTAGTCCAGTTTTGAATACTCAATGAATTAAGACGCTACAAAAAGTAAACTTGCAACTTCGTGTAGATAATACTAAGTAAACTAAAATCCTAGGTACTCAGCTTCAACAGTATTCTTGTTTTGATAATATCTAGCAGAACTGAAGTTCTCAATAGATATTTGATACTAGATATCCTAGCAGAACATGCGTTCTCTTTAGGATTAAATCTAGAATATCTTTTTAATGGTTCACAACAACTTCTTCTTCAAATCTTCAAAGTCTTCAATCTTCGATTCAATCTTCAAAGTAACAATCTGCAAAAAAAAACTTGATTCCTTATTGATTTGTCGCACATAACGGAGTCTGTTAACAATGGAAAATCAATGAATCTATCTTACGAATCTATAAAAACTTAGATCCATAGAAACGTTAAATCTTCGATCTAGTTTGAGTGAGCCTTATATCAGAAGATAAAGTTCTCAAGAATAAACAAACTAGGTGCAATCAAAGGTTCAACAACCGTTAGTCAATCAAATCAATAATCGAAAATTAAAATAACAATGCAATCATCTAATTTCCTACCAACGATACTAGTAGAGCTTCTCAATCCTAAAGAAGTCTTTAAACCGAGTGACCGTAAGAGATTTCGCCTAATTAGGTTACTTTCCTCTCTGAATAGGCGGCTCCACCAGTAACAACACAACTAGGTAGTTTTGCTGGCTCTGAGAATTAGTTTGCTTGAAATGAAAACTTTAATATTTATAGACCAAGGAAGTTTGGACACCAAGGAATTTCCAAAACAGAAAATATTCTCAAGATATGCAATATATTTTCAAATTCGGTTTCCTTAATTCCTGGAAATGCTTTGTCCAAATATTGACCGAAATCTCTTAGAAAATCTCCAACTAGTAAATGCACATTACTAATTTTTATTTTCCAAATATAAAATTAAAAACCTTAATTAAAAGATCCTCAATTTATTTTCGATCTGGGATTCTCCTTTAGCTATTAAGGAATATCTTTGAACAATAAAAGACACGTGTTCAAATTATGTCGACATCTTTAATTTGTAAGTCCTCTTTCATACTTACAATCTTGGAATCGATTTTCCACACTTCCAAACAAGTTTAGAATTGGTTCATCTGACTTCCAAGAACTATGTGATTGATTATCCTATCAAATCACCAAACATGGATTTCACGGTTCTACCAAAACAAGTTTCGGTCTACCTCCATGTGGGTACTAGAATTAGTCACGCTAGTTACCAAAACTTTGCTGACTAGGTACTAGGATCGGTTCCCACATATATATGGTATCTAACTTGTATTTGTTGCACATGTCCATAGGATCGGTTCCCAATAACTAAAAATATGTTGCACATGTTCATAGGATCGGTTCCCAATATCTAGAAACTTGCTGCACCTCTTACAAGGATCGATTCCCCTCTAGTGATCGGTTGCACCTCTTACTAGGATCGGTTCCCCTTTGCCTAGAGTTGGTCATACCAATTACAACAAATCGAGCATACCATCTCAGGTGATTACTTAAGATCGGTTTCACTAATAAAAGTCATACCAATACAAAAGTCAGGCCTTGTGAATAATTTTACCAAGAACATAATCATGAGTGGTTATACTAATCACACATATTGGTAGTTCAAAAGATATGCAATGAATAACAATACCAATAAGCCTAGCGATTTCCCTTTCGATTCACAAAACAAGTTCATGAATTTACTTCCTTTAAACGAATGTAAAACATTGTTTCCTAGGATGAAATATTCACCTCATACCCATACATAATCACAATAGCATTCAAACGATTATGTTGATGTCTTATATACGAAGTTCAAAATATAAGCGTTATACTTCGGATTGTATTCCTTAATACTATGTCTAACTAGAGTATAATCATTCACAGCTTCGCAGTTATGTTTTCAATATGCATGACTTGAAAGATACGTTAGGGAATGAAATAGTTCAAGTAAAATATTACTAACCTCAAGTGGAAGGATGATGTTGTCGTTGTAGCTCCGTACTTCTTCACATTCTTCAAGTCTTCACGTAATACTTGTAATGTCTCATATCCTAATACTTTCAAGCTAACCTATACGAAGTTGACTCTAGTACATAATCAAGCGACTCTTTAAATGAGTTTTGGTTCACTAAAATATGACAACCAAACTCGACATACCAACGCTTGGTGGGTTCAACCGAGCCATGCTCTAACAATCTCCCCCTTTGTCAATTTTAGTGACAAAAATCTTAAATCATATGGATAAACAAATTACAAGAATTCATTACACATACGCTTGATTCCCATATTCAACAACACAATAACCTGTATACATTCAATCCATAAATGCCGTTGTTGACATTATAATAACAAAGCTAATACTCCCCCTAAAGGCAAGATAGGTAGATTTTCATTCCGCACGTCTTTGTTATTCCCTTTGTAGTCCATGTAACTACAAGTATCAATATGATATGCTACCCCCCCTTAGTTAGGGATGGCAATTTGCCCCACCCAAACCCGTCCCCGTGGGGATCCGCCCCTATGGGTTAGGGTTTTACCCGTATAAATGGGGAACGGGGCGGGGTACGGGGAATCCCCGAAAGTAGTGATGCGGGGATGGGGTGGGGATGGGATTCAAGGTCCCCACCCCATACCCGCCCCATACCATAACTTATTATATCTAATCGAGGAACTTTTTGGAAGATAACGAAGAAGATCATGATGAGATGATTAACATGGAGGAAGATGGTTAATAATGAGGAACTAAGAAGTAAAATAAACCATAATACTTAATTGTGGATCAATTATTTCATTTATTTTTCAATTTTAGTTGGTTATTATAAACTTAAAATTTCAAAATGCACTGCTTAGATTAGTATCATTGTTTGAACCATCATAATTATTTTTAAATTATTATTATTTACAAAATTTTAAATATTTATTGTAATGTTATGGTAACCCATGGGAAACCCATCCCCTACGGGGATTCCCCATACCCGTCCCCGCCCAATTCTTATGGGGAACGGGTAGGGGATGGGTTTTGGTTTTTTGAACGGGGTAGGGGATGGGATTCAAGGTCCCCGCCCCATACCCGCCCCATTGCCATCCCTACCCTTAGTCTATGCTTTACTCTTTCGTTAGATATAACATCAAAGCACCGTTGTCATTTCCTTAGTGATACCAAATCAATATCAATATCACTTGTTTACTCCATATATTTCTCCCCCTTTTTGTCACAAAATGACAAAGGTACGAGCAAATAAAAGACAAACCGAAAGGATCTTACAAATCTCACAAGACTTGCAACCTATAAGAGTTAAGCACGAGGGTTCCACACACCATTTTTTATAACCAATATCAAAACCGAAACTACAAAGTAATTTTGTTTTGATATGTTACCAAGGAAACAATTGCCCGAAGCAATTTTCCCTAATAGTTTAGCAAACCAAAAATCGACTAAGCACCTTAGTTCCTTTGCTAAAACTACTGCACAAATGCAATCGCTTGTTCGATAAGACCAAAATAAAGATCAGAATTAACTCTATTTTTCTCATCAGGTTCTAATTATTCAAATAATAACTTATACCTTTCATTTTTAAACATGAAAAGTACTAGGTTAGTTAACTAACATTTCTTGTTAAGGCATTCGATTAGACTTGAATAACAGAAACCTCCACTTTGATAAGTATAAGATCAGAATTAACTTAGATTCTCTTATCCGTAATCGAATTGGACTAAACAATTCATCCCGAAAACCTTTTCTTTTGTTAAGCCATAAACAATTCATACAAACCAAATAAATCAACTTGCATAATTATTTACCTCAACCGGAAGCAATTGAAACAACATAGACATTAAAGCACCGCAATTGCACCGAAATTTTGTAAGCCTAAACGATTGATACCAAACAATAAAGCAAGATAACAATAGTTTTTCTTAACCGGAAATAATTGAATCACACACAAATAATGGAATAAAACATCAATTGTACCGAAATTTTGTTAAGCAAAAGCAATAAATATACGCAATAAAATCAGGCTTTTCTTAAACAAAAAAAACGATTAACTAACAAAGTCGTTACCTCAAATTACGCATCCTCTTCACCTCAATGTTTTGTCATCCTTTTGCAAAGACATAAGAATATCAAAAGCAACCTTTACCAGAGAAAGGTTGAAATGGTTTTAACTATTACGTGCCAATAGTTATAAGCTAATACCAAAAACTCATATGTATACTATATATATACACAACTTATGAGAAATAAATTGATAATAGTATAATCGTGACTCACATATGGGATTAATTGTCATCATCCTTTAATGATTATTTTATTAAGCAACCTAAAAAGTTAGATATGAAATCCGCTAAATCAAAAGTCACAAAATCATAAAAAGGTAACGGATATGAGACCTAATTATCTCATATAACGATGAAAACACAGAGATACATTCATTTGATCAAGAACATTTAGCACAATATTTTGAATGTCATGAGTATTGAAACTTATCATTCGAGTGTCATCATTGTGACTATCTTTTGATACCTTCCTGGTTGTCTTTAGAGAAGACTTTGGACACCATTTAGAAATGGGTTTTACAGGAGCAACTTTGTTCTTCCTGTTATTTCCTCCTAAAATCTTAGACGAATCTCTTGAGAAAACATTAAGGTAACTAAAATGTTGAAAACTCTGAGAGTTAGTCTTTTTCCAGTTTAGAATATCAGATCTTGTCTTTACAAAGTTATCTCTCATTTTATTGTTTAAGCGATAATGAGAAAACTTTGTAGAAGCCTGATAAACAAACTTTGAACTATCATTACAATAATTATTTTTCTCATTTTTAGGAAAATGATGACCTAATTTAGCACGAGAAGCATTATTGAGTTCAGCCAATTTTGCGGAAACGCGTGCATCTATGGCATTCTCATTTCTTTTACGGAATCTGCACCCCCTTTCCAAGTGTCCTTTATTTCAGTGACACATGAAACATGAGGCTTAGTGTTACCTTGTTGTGGATTCTCTTTCATTGGAGTTTGACGTATTTTACGTTTTCCATCTTTTGCTGAAGATGAAGGTGTTAGAGATTTTTCTTTTATGCAAGAGCAATCTTTTGTTGCACCTTTTGAAGAAATTTATTCAACAGAGTCTCTAGGTTTTACAAACTTTGTCTCCTGTTTAGCATTCAAAGTTTGTTTTCCTTTGTAGCCCAATCCTCGCATGTCACGAGGAACTCTAGTTGAATTCAACATTGAGTCAAGTTGTTTTGTGCTACTATCGAACTTTTTCAAGTCCGCTTTTAGACCCATATTCTCTTTTTCCAATGTTTTTATTTTTTCGAGAGCATTATCTAGATCAACCTTAAATTTATTAATTTGAACTTTATAATCTATTTCAGATTCTGTAAAATTACTTACCTTAGTGTTCTTCAGGTTCTCCAACTCTGTGTATAGCTTCACTTTTCGATCATGACTTTCTTCGATTTGCTCTCTGTAACTTTTCATGCATTCACGATAATTACCACCACCAATAATCTCTATATCGTTGTTCAATTCATCAAGTTCCTTTTTTCAATCTTTCATTCTCTTCACGAAGATCACATTCAAGTGCCTTTGGCTCTGGGGTTACTTCAGTATCCTTTTCAGGTGTGCATTCAAAAGTTGCATGAAAAGCCTTGTTCTCTTGATCCTTGGAACAATTAGAGCTATCACCATTATTTTGTTCTTTATTTTCTACACATTTCTGTGATTTTTGAGAAGGAGAAGATGCATCTTTAGAAGAACTCCTTTTCTTTTGTCTTAATAACTTTCTAAATTGTCGTGCAGTCGTATCAACACTACAGTCCTCAGTTTTTGTATCAACACTACAATCCTCAGTTGCAGCTTTGAGGGTAATACCCACTTCATTCTTGGATTGGTATTCAAGGTCAAAGATCTTTAATTTACCAACTAGAGCGCTTCTAGATAGTATGGAAAGATCATTTGCTTCCATGATGGCATGCTTTTTTGATTCGTATCTTGGTGGTAAAGACCTTAGAGTTTTACACACAATATCCTTATCTGAAATAGTTTTTCCTAAAGCGTAAGAGGCATTTACTATTTCAGAAAGTTTTTGGTCAAACTCATCAAAGGTATCTTCTTCATCCATACGAAGGTTTTTCCATTCAAGATATAGGGTTTGAAGCCTAGCTTCCTTTTCAGAGGCATTCCCTTCAAATACGAAATTAAGAATATCCCAAGCGTCCTTTGATGTTTTACACTTGGTTACATGATGATGGAGGTCTCGAGTTAAAGCATGAATAATGGCATTCAATCCATCGGAATTTTGCCTTGAAAGCAATTTTTCTTCATTATTAAACTCCTTTAATTCCTTTAGTCTAAACTCCGTGGTTGAGTTGTTGACCAGTAATTTTGGGTGTTCATATCCATCGATAACTAAAACCCAAGTGTTAAAGTCACGAGATTGAAGAAAAGATTCCATTGCCATTTTCCACCATAAATAGTTTGAGCCATCAAAACCTGGCGGTACGTTAACTGAATCAACCATTTGATTCAAAACTTATAGGTTGGATCACGACAAACACAGATTGTTAGATCTTTTCGTGTTTGCCCGCTCTGATACCAATTGAAAAGACGAGGGTACCCAAATACACCACAATCTTTTTATTTGATCACAACCTATTCAATCTCTATCGTGTATAAACCTCTTGGAGCAACAATCACTCAAGGAATATTTCAACACGGTGTCCACTTGAAATAGGGTTAGTCCAGACTGGCCTAACAATGTGAGGATATCAAAGTCAAGTGGAGAAATCCAATACACTTTGTGTAATCGTCTATGGATATGAAATCGAGACAACACTACAACAAAGTGTCCACTTGATAATAGTAAAACCTTATAAGATAAATATCAAGTGCCTAGTTAACGTACAAGTGTATTTACTTTAATTATAATCTAAAAACAATTATAATGCGGAAATAAAGTAAAGCACACACCAAAATTTTGTTAACGAGGAAAACTACAATGTTGTAGAAAAACCCCGGGACCTAGTCCAGTTTTGAATACTCAATGAATTAAGACGCTACAAAAAGTAAACCTGCAACTTCGTGTAGACAATACTAAGTAAACTAAAATCCTAGTTACTCAGCTTCAGCAGTATTCTTGTTTTGATAATATCTAGCATAATCGAAGTTCTCAATAGGTATTTGATACTAGATATCCTAGCAGAACATGCGTTCTCTTTAGGAATAAATCTAGAATATCTTCTTAATGGTTCACAACAACTTTTTCTTCAAATCTACAAAGTCTTCAATCTTCGATTCAATCTTCAAAGTAACAATCTGCAAAAAAAAACTTGATTCCTTATTGATTTGTCGCACAGAACGGAGTCTGTTAACAATGGCAAATTAATGAATCTATCTTACGGATCTAGAAAAACTTAGATCCGTAGAAACGTTAAATATTTGATCTAGTTTGAGTGAGCCTTATATCAGAAGAGAATGTTGTCAAGAATAAACAAACTAGGTGCAATCAAAGATTCAACAATCGTTAGTCAATCAAATCAATAATCGAAAACTAAATTAACAATGCAATCATCTAGTTTCCCACCAACGGTACTAATAGAGCTTCTCAATCCCAAAGAAGTCTTTAAAACGAGTGGCCGTAAGAGATTTCGCCTAATTAGGTTACTTTCCTCTCCGAATAGGCGGCTCCACCAGTAAAAACACAACTAGGTAGTTTTGCTGGCTCTGAGGATTAGTTTGCTTGAAATGCAAACTTCAATATTTATAGACCGAGGAAGTTTGGACACCAAGGAATTTCCAAAACCGAAAATATTCTCAAGATATGCAATGCTTTGTACAAATATTGACCGAAATCTCTTAGAAAATCTCCAACTAGTAAATGCACATTACTAATTTTTATTTTCCAAATATAAAATTAAAAACCTTAATTAAAAGATCCTCAATTTATTTTCGATCCGGGATTCTCCTTTAGCTATTGAGGAATATCTTTGAACAATAAAAGATAAGCATTATTGCACATGTTCAAAGTATGTCGACATCTTTACTTTGTAAGTCCTCTTTCAGACTTACAATCTTGGAATCGATTTGCCACATTTCCAAACAAGTTTAGAATTGGTTCATCTGACTTCCAAGAACTATGTGATTGATTATCCTATCAAATCACCAAACATGAGTTTCACAGTTCTACCAAAACAAGTTTCGGTTCTACCTCCATGTGGGTACTAGAATTAGTCACGCTAGTTACCAAAACTTGGTTGACTAGGTACTAGGATCGGTTCCCATATATATATGGTATCTAACTTGTATTTGTTGCACATGTCCATGGGATCGGTTCTCAATAACTAAAAACGTGTTGCACATGTTCATAGGATCGGTTCCCAATATCTAGAAACTTGTTGCACCTCTTACAAGGATTGATTCCCCTCTTGTGATCGGTTGCACCTCTTACTAGGATCGGTTCCCCTTTGCCTAGAGTTGGGCATACCAATTACAACAAATCGATCATACCACCTCAGGTGATTACTTAATATCAGTTTCACTAATAAAAGTCATACCAATACAAAAGTCAGGCCTTGTGAATAGTTTTACCAAGAACATAAACAAGTCATGAGCGGTTATACTAATCACACATATTGGTAGTTCAAAAGATATGCAATGAATAAAAATACCAATAAGCCTAGCGATGTCCCTTTCGATTCACAAAACAAGTTCATGAATTTACTTCCTTTAAACGAATGTAAAACATTGTTTCCTAGGATGAAATCTTCACCTCATACCCATACATAATCACAATAGCATTCAAACGATTATGTCGATGTCTTATATACGAAGTTTCAAAGATAAGCGTTATACTTCGTATTGTATTCCTTAATACTACGTCTAACTAGAGTATAATCATTCATAGCTTCGCAGTTATGTTTTCAATATGCATGAATTGAAAGATACGTTAGGGAATGAAACAGTTCAAGTCAAATATTACTAACCTCAAGTGGAAGGATGATGTTGTCGTTGTAGCTCCGTACTTCTTCACATTCTTCAAGTCTTCACGTAATACTTGTAATGTCTCATATCCTAATACTTTCAAGCTAACCTATACGAAGTTGACTCTAGTACATAATCAAGCGACTCTTTAAATGAGTTTTGGTTCACTAAAATATGACAACCAAACTTGACATATCAACGCTTGGTGGGTTCAACTGAGCTATGCTCTAACATATTTCTAGGTTGTTCTTCGGGAATATAAGTTCGGTATATCAATTGGTTCATGTTCACCTTGATTTATCAAAAGACGGAACAAAACTCGTAGGTATTTCTGTGGGAGACATATTTATCTATTCCTGTAGACTTTTCTGTGTGATACAGATTTGTTTATTAAAGTCTTCGACTTTGGGTCGTAGCAACTCTTAGTGTGGGTGAGATCATCTAAGGGAATCAAGTGCGTAGTATCCTGCTGGGATTAGAGAGTAAGGAGCGTAACTGTACCTTGGATCAGTGTGAGATTGATTGGGGTTCAACTATAGTCCAGATCGAAGTTAGTTTGTAGTAGGCTAGTGTATGTAGCGTCTTAATACAGTGTGTGTTCAATTTGGACTAGGTCCCGGGGTTTTTCTGCATTTGCGGTTTCCTCGTTGACAAAACTTCTGGTGTCTGTGTTATTTCTTTTCCGCATTATATTTTGTTATATAATTGAAATATCACAGGTTGTGCGTTGAATTGATCAATTGGTAAATTCAACCTTTGGTTGTTGATTGAAATTGATTGATCCTTGAACATTGGTCTTTGGTACCGTCCAAGTTATTTCTCTTGTATTCAATCAGGCTCGCAGATTTCTATTTGTTTGAGTAAGGATTGAATCGAGAAATTGAGATATAACTCTTTGATATACTTTTCTTAAGATTGAGTCTGACTGTCTAGTTGATTCTCTTAAAAGTATATTGGAGTTAGTCCATACAGATTGCTAAGCGAAATATTGGGTGAGGTTGTTGTACCCCCGCTTTTTCAGATACTACTACTGAATTAGTTTTAAGAGGGACGTTTGCTAGAGTTTTTGTTGAAGTTAGCACTGATAAGCCATTAGTTCCTCTAGTTAAAATTGGTCCCATTAAACAAAAAATCGAATATGAAGGTGTTAATTTGATTTTTTTTTCATTGCGGAAAAATGTCTCATAAAAAAGAAAATTGTCCACAACTTGCTAGAGAACCATGTGTTGTTTCTAATTCTCATAATTTTGCAGGTACAACAAGTTCAGAGAAGAACAAGGTTGGGGGTACTGATTGCCCGGGAAATTCAGAGGAAAGTTATGGTCCATGGATGTTGGTGGACAAGAAGAAGAACAAGGCTAAAGGAACTGGTGTCTGTATGGTTAACCAAAAGATGCAGGATAAGAGCAATGAAATGTCAAACAGGTTTGCTACCCTTGTTGGGCAGAATGGCAGTGACCAAAATGACCAAAATGACAGTAATGGAGTGACTTATGAAGGGGAATTTAATGCTAGGAGTAGTAACAACCCAGTACAACACAATGATGTAAATGGTGGGAATGTTAAAAGATTGGAAAGGCAGTTACAAACAATGTAGTTAATATCGGATACCGGTTTGTCTCGGCCGAGGACCGGTGCACTGGTACAACATTGTATCGGGGAGATCTCGGTTTCAAATATCGGTGTAATATCGGTCCTAAATTTATATTGTTTCACACAAAATCATACAAGATAAAAATACATCAATTTTAGAAAAAGAAAACAAGTTCATTCAAAACATAAGAGCCCCATATGAAGTTCTAATTAAAGTATCGGCGACATTACAGGGACATTACAATTTAAACAAAACAACTTTAAAGTTCACTATCTAGAATGATAATTAAACAGGGATATTACAATTTTAATCAAAATCATTTAATTCATTATAGATATCATAATCTTCAGTAACTCCATTATCTCCATCAAGTAGTCCATAATTAGAGTCGTACATCAAGTCATCCGTATCATATCCATCATATACAGAGTCAGTTGGATAAGTCGATTTGCGTCAAAAGTTACAAGCACCTCTACTAACAACTGTCCTACTTTCTTCACCAATGTAGCAATGTATGTATTTCCAAGCACCTCTCACTATGTGTAAACCCAAATTCCCTTTCAACCCAATAATGAAACTCTAATGCTTTACCAATTAACCAATGTAGCGATGTATGTATCTCCAAGAAATCCATAACAACAACAAACAAAATGTGGAATATATATTGTAGAGATTAAATAGAGTTCTAACACAAAATTAATTCCAACATCAACCACCCCTGAACTGAAGATAAGATTTAACAATTGGAACTTAACACATCATTCCACACACAAAAAACAACACTAGATCAGTCACTCGTGATAAAAGAAGGAAATCTGTGGCAAAGATATGAGATTTAACAAAATAAATTCATCACAGAACAATTAGAAGAGATTAATAATCAAACAAAGAAAACAAAATCATACCAAAGGAAGAGATTAATAATCAAAATACCAACCTCTTGTTAGCAAAAGAAAAATCAATTGAATCTCGCCATTACGATTGAGAAGAAGAGTTTTTTCGTCTGCGAAAAAGAATTTTTTCGGCTAAATATTCGATGGAACTTAGGGATTTTAGCTCTCCCTTTACTTAAAATTTCTAAAATACCCTATTGTTCACAGCAAATTCCGAAAATATCACATATTGGTAAAACCGGTTGTACCGTTTCCGTATATATCGGCCGATATTATCGACAAAATATCGTATCGCGATATTTATGTTTCCGTTTCGCCCTAACATCAGTACCGAGAGTATCGCCGATATATCGGCCGGTATGAGCGATATTAACTAAATTGGTTAAAAATCAAGGAATTAAATGGTATTAGTGGAAATCTTGCTAATGGGGTTTTATTACAAACAGATTATGAATAGAAAGAGTAACAGTAGCATTAATTCTGCTAATACGGGAAACATCAATGATAGACAGTTTACAATTGGTGGGTCTATAAATAAAGGGAGAGGACAATTGGAATCCATTGAGATTCAGAGTAGCATACAATTAGATGGAGCCCAACAGTCAACTACAACAATTGCTTTCACCAATCTTTCCAAGCCCACTGGAATCAATACGGAAATTGGAAGATCTTCTAGTTCGAAGAGCACAAGAGGAGCTTCAATCCATGTAAAATCACCTGACAGAAATAGTGATAGAACATATATCACAGGTGGACTTAAAGCTTCAGCTAATGGAGGATATAACACAGATGAGAAGGTTGTGAACCAAATTTTGCCAGAGGTAGTGCATGCCCAGGAGCAACTGGACTAGAGTTTATTTTTGGACATAATCAATCAGGTCTTTATCCCACTAAGCCTATAACCTTCAAACTGGACTCACTTGGACTCGGAGGAGTTTCTAAATTAGGGAAGTGAAGATCTAGAATGCGTGTCAAGGACGTGGAAAGAAGCAACAATCCTAGTGGTAGAAACCCCAACAATCATAAGAAGCCCAAGCGATCTTTGGAAGTTCGAGATGTTGTTCAGCACCCGCTTGGATCTGGATTTGTTCTACCAGCGACAGTTCAAGACGAAGTTTACTCCAGTTCTGGTGCTGATCAAGGCATCAATTGCGAGGAGAATGGAAATGCCAATCCACAGAGGACCTGCTAGGTCAGTCTCTTTTGCTAAGTGTATCGATAATTTCTCAATGAAAATTTTAGTTTGGAACTGCAGGGGGGTGCTAGACCCTCATTTTTTCGTGTTATGAAGAAGTTGATCAAGAGACATAAGCCAACTATTGTGGCCTTGTTAGAGACTAGAGTGCTTGCTCCTCATGCTGTAGGTATTGCTAGCCGCTTAGGTTTTACTAAGTCAATTGTTGTTGATCCTGAGGGTTTTTCTGGGGGGATGTGGGATTCTGAGGAAGAAGATATTCAGGCCACTAGGAATTCTAGATGGGTTGTTCATGCCGTTGTTACGGCAAAATTCAAAAGCCCATGGATAATGTCTACCATATATGAGAGTACTAATAAAGTTCAGAGAAAGAGGATTTGGGAGGAACTTGGTGTCATTACTGAGTTTGGTCAGGTTGGTCATATGGTTATGGGAGACTTGAATACGATTGGAACAAGGAGTGAAAAAGCTGGTGGGAAAGAGCCGTCTGCTAGTCAGCTGCAAGAGTTAAAAGATGTTATGGGACAATGTGGTTTGATCGATTTGGGAGCTAATGGGCCTAGGTACACATGGAATAATAAGAAATTTGGTCTTGCTAACATTAATGAAAGTCCTGGACCGTGTTCTTGCTAATGAGGAATAATGCAAAAGTTACCGCAATGCTCAGGCATTTCACCTTTCTTATTTTAATTGTGATCATAGAGTGGTTTTAATTGATCTAGAACTAAAAAGAATTTCACACAAAGACCTTTTAGGTTAGAGGCTATATGGACCAAAGACCCTAGGTTTCAGGATGTTGTAGAAGAAAGTTGGAACAACCCCTTAAACCATAGTAGTCAAAATTACTTTGAGAATGTCGATAGGTTTCAAAAAAATGCTAAACTTTGGAACAAAAATGTTTTTGGTAATTTATATACCAAAATTGATTGTGCTTTTGCTAATTTGAATTATGCTCAAAATGATTTTGATAATTCTCCTACTGTGGAAGCTAAAAACCACATGATTACTTGTTTGTATGAGTAATTTAAATTTGCTTCACATGGATGAGGTACTATGGAAACAGAAATCAAGGGTTGAGTGGCTTAAACATGGTAACTTAAACATCAAATTCTTTTATACTTGTACTCTGGTTAGAAGAAGGGGAAACTCAATTTGCATGTTAAAGGACCTTAGTGGTAAGTGGCTAAATACTGAGGAAGATATTGAGCGTGAAATTGTTAGCCATTTCTCTAGTCTCTTTAATTCCACTAATACTTGTTTAGATCATAATGAAATCGAGCCTCTCTTTCCTTGTATTGTGTTTGAGAATGAGAATGTTAGCATCACTAGGGATGTGTATATTAGGGAAATAAAAAATGCTATGCGACAACTCGGGGCTATGAAAGCTCCTGGGCCTGATGGTCTGGAAGGACTTTTCTTTCAAAAATACTGGGATACTGTTGGCCCAACTATAGTTAAGATGGTTAAGGATTTTTTCACTGATGGAACGTTAGATCAAGGGTTGAACAGAACCTTTTTAGCTTTGATCCCTAAGAATAACAACCATATTAGTGTTAAAGAGTATAGGACAATTAGTCTTTGTAATTATGCTATGAAAATCATAACTAACATTCTGACCAACAAAATCATGCCTCTTTTGAATAAAATCATTTTTTGTGATCAACATGCTTTCATTGAAGGTAAGTCGATTTTCGATTCTACCATCATTTGCAATGAAATTATTCATTCTTTTAAGGCTAAGAAAGGAAAAAAAGGTTGGATGACACTTAAACTAGATTTTGATAAAGCAAATGATAGGGTTAGTTGGCATTTTATTGTTAAAATCCTTAGTTGTGTTGGTTTTTATGCTAAAGTGGTGAGCTTGATAATGAAATGCATTAACACTGTATCTTTTCAAGTTCTTATAAATGGTGCTCATAGCATGGAATTCTTCCCTACGAATGGTATCCGACAGGCAGACCCTTTGTCTCCTTTTATATTTATACTTTGTCTTGAAGGTCTTTCCATATTAATTCAAAAAGGTATTGACTCTAAGTACTTGCAGGGGTTTACTGTGGCTAAAGGTTCTCCAACGATTACTCACTTATTTTATGCAGATGATAGCATTATTTTCCTCAAAGACAATTACAAAAATACTTGCAATTTGAGACTTATCCTTGACAAGTTTAGTAGGTGGTCTGGGCAGATTGTTAGTGATGCTAAGTCTACTATTCTTACCTCTAGCAACCTTGGTAGGAGATTTACAATGGGCATGGCTAGGGATCTCAAAGTTCAGGTGGCTACTTCTCCAGGTAAGTACCTTGGCATTCCACTTCAATGGGGTGGAATTTCGTAAAAAACTTTCTTTGAGTTACAAGAGAAACTTAGTAATAGAATGGCTGGCTGGTAATCCAAAAATCTTAACATGGCTGGTAGGAGTGTGTTAATTAAATCTATTCTTGATCCTGTGTCAGATCATGTTATGTCAATGTTAAAATTGCCAAAAGGTCTGCTTAGTAAAATTGATAGATACAGAAGAAACTTTTTATGGGGTGGGGACAAAGACTCTAGGAAGATGCATAACATAAACTGGAAAATTGCTTGTAGCCCTGTTGACAATGGGGGATTAGTGTTAGAGCACTGCTCGGTCGAACTCGAATGCGTTGCTATCTTAAGCATGTTTGTCAATGTTAGTGATCAAAACTATAAGTCTTGATTTCTAGTCTACTATAGCTAAGTCTCGGACTAGGATAGAAAGTGTAGTTGAGCTCAAGAACTCCATGGCGATCATCATAAAAGACGAAGAACTACTCAAGGAACTGGTGGAACTTCATCGACCAAAAGGTATGTGGAGACTTGAACTTATCTATCACTCAAAAGTCTATTTATATCTCCTATCTTGAGACAAAATTCGTTTTTCTATAGACTTTGATTATACACATTTGCTATTTCGAGACGAGTTTATCTCGCTTATCTATTTCTCGAAATATGTGTTGGTAAGCTTTCGCTTTGACCAAGTTCATCTTTACCTAGTGAGGAAAGTCATACTATGTTTCCATCACTTTGAAAATGGCTATGACGAAAAAATGGTTTGTGAATAACAAATATATAACGTCCTCTAAGAATGTTTCAATGATTGAAATGAGAGTTTAGATTATATAACCATTGTGTGGAAACACATACATGTATAAGTCCTTATTCCTTGAACCAAAGTATGCTTACTTTGTTGATCAGGAAAACCCGAACAAGAATCCGCGAACCCAGTCCGCGTACTGTCGGAGGTTCTCTTTCCGAGAAAATCTGCTGGAGTTTGTAAACTTGTTACAAGCTTATTCCGGGTACTTAAGTCCGCGTACTTAGGTTGGTTATATCTAAAAACAATTATTCGTGAACTTATACTTATATTAACTAAGGAATGCAAGTTTGCAAACCGTGGCTATAAAGTTCATGAATCGATTCGAGTGAATCAAATCGTTTTTGCTTCGATTGTGTCTTGTATACTTCTATGAGATCTAAGCAATTGAACAACTCTATAACTAGTTCATTTGAACTAGTTATGGTGAAGAAGAATATGGTTAATATGAAAGTGCTCATATGGCTAACCATTTGGTTAACTATTGTTGAACCAACAAATGTACATGTTTGGGTACGGTTACACAAACCTAAAAACGTGCATTTCATTTGTGTGTAACAAGCTAAGTTTTTGATCCAACGGTTGAAAGATATTAGCTTGAATCTAATCAGGTTTTCATCTAACGGTGAATATTGAATGCTTTGCTACTAAGCTAACATTGATTGCAAACCCTGATTTGAAAGACTATATAAGGGAGAACTCTAGCAACTTGGAAACCTAATCCCCACACCTCTTGTGTGATACTAGTTGTATAAGCTAGAGTCGATTCTCCTTTAACCTTAGGTTTCTTACCGAGACCCTGTAGGTTAACGACTTGAAGACTTCATTGGGATTGTGAAGCCAGACCGATACTACTTTCTTGTAGTTGTGTGATCTGATCTTGCTGTTTCTACCGTATTGAGTACAATCGTAACGATTGGATTGAGATTGATATCTCCGATAGGCAAGATATTAAAATAGTCACAAACATCTTTGTCTCATCGTTTGTGATTCCACAATATCTTCTTTCGCCGCGTCGATTAAGATTATTGTGAGGTAATTGATAATACTAGGCTGTTCTTCGGGAATATAAGTATGGGTTATCAATTGGTTCCTGTTCACCTTAATTTACCAAAAGACGGAACAAAACTCGTAGGTATTTCTGTGGGAGACAGATTTATCTATTACCGTAGAATTTTCCGTGTGATACAGATTTGTTTATTAAAGTCTTCGACTTTGGGTCGCAGCAACTCTTAGTTGTGGGTGAGATCAGCTAAGGGAATCAAGTGCATAGTATCCTGCTGGGATCAGAGACGTAAGGAGCGCAAATGTATTTGGATCAGTGTGAGATTGATTGGGGTTCAACTACAGTCCAGACCGAAGTTAGTTTGTAGTAGGCTAGTGTCTGTAGCGTCTTAATACAGTGTGTGTTCAATCTGGACTAGGTCCCGGGTTTTTTCTGCATTTGCGGTTTCCTCGTTAACAAAACTTCTGGTGTCTGTGTTATTTCTATTCCGCATTATATTTTGTTATATAATTGAGTTAGTTCAATCAATTAGGGTTGGATGTTGATTTACATTGATTGACACTTGGATATTGGTCTTTGGTACCATCCAAGTTATTCTTATATTTAATTAGACTCGCAGATTTCTATTTGCTTGAGTAAGAATTAAATCGAGAGATCGAGATATTATAACTCTTTGATATACTTTATTAAAATTGAGTCTAGTTGATTCTCTTGAAACTATATTGGAGTTAGTCCATACAGATTGCTAATCGAAATATTGGGTGTGGTTGTTGTACCCCCGCTTTTTTAATTGATATCAGAGCAGGCAAACACTTTTAAAGACCTTATAAGTCTGTGTTTGTAGCGATCTGAATCTATGGACGATAAGAATATCTTCGATAACGCAGCATCAGCTCAGAGTCACCATTGTGAGTTTCAAAGTCCTGAAGCTTTTAAGAAAGACTCTGTTTCTGGTCCTTTGTCTGTATTTGCATTTAACTAGGAAAATCTGTTGATGAACAGTTGGATGATCTTTCGGATGACAGTGATTCAGAAGAAGGACAAAGTCTTGATGAGGAAGTCTCTCAATATATCAAGTTTTTTGACCGTGCTTTGGAAGAAATGAAGTCAACAACTTGCTTGAGTAAATACGTGGCTCCTCTTTGTCAAGAAAACAGAAAATTGAGAAAACTCTTTAAAGGATATGATTGTGGATATAAACTCTTACAATCTATCGTTAAAGATCGAGAAGAGGATGTACGTTCAAAAAGGTCCGAATGTGATAACCTTCTTAGAAATCTCTTTGTGTTGAAAGAAAGACTTGCAAAATCTGAAGCAAGATATGTGAAAAGGCGAGGGTACCCAAATATACCTCAAGCTAAAACTTTTCCTACTTATAAGTCCTTTCTCCGAAAGTGATTGTCTATGGACTGAGTCGAGACAATGCAACTAATCGGTTCACACTTCGTGTGATCGTCTATGGATACGAGATCGAGACAATACAACAACGAAGTATGTTTACTTGATACAAAGGTTCGGACTTAACCAAACACAATAGGATTGCTTATCAAGTAAATAGGAATTAATGTTTGTGTGATTTACTTTAATTATAATAAAACAATTATAATGCGGAAAATAAAAATAAATGACACATCAAGATTTTGTTAACGAGAAAACCGCAAATGCAGAAAAACCCCGGGACCTTGTCCAGAATTGAATACTCTCAGGATTAAGCCGATACACAAAATTACACGTAACTTCGTATAGCTAAGACCACGTAACTAACCTTATAGTTCACTTAGTTCCATTTGTATTCCCACACCTCCGACTTGTGAATAAGTCACGTACTTGGAACAATTCCTTTGGTTTGTATTCCAAACAGTAAAGGAACAACAAATCTATTTGGTATCAACATTATTCAACCAAGTGATATGAGTCGGACAAAGGCTCTTCTGTTTATCTTAACATAAACTCCTTCGTCGGGTCCTTAGATCTATCTTATGTTCAATAGCCCAAAGATAATCATTTAAGATTAAGCCAATCAATACCTTTAATCACAAGGAAACGTATAGATGCCGATATACTCAATTAATCAATCCAATCTACCACAAGGATAAACCGATTATTAATTGGATCCTCTTTTACCGAAACAAGTATTGTGCACACCAAAGATTATAAAACCTAAGTCAGATCTTCAATATCTTCCTTGTCTTCAAATCTTCTTAAATCTTCAATAAAAACCTGCACACAATCACTTGAATCTCTTGTGATCAATCACGCTTGTAACAGAGTCGTTAACAATGGATTATCACAAGATCGTCTTTAGAACTAACAACAGTCTAAAGATCCCTGTCGAAACTCTGAACTAGTTTGAGTGAATCTTATATCAGAAGAGAAGATTCTAAAGAATAAACAAACTAGGTGCAATCAGATTTCAACCACCGTTAGTCAATCAAATCAATCGAAAACAAAGATAAACCGCAATTATCTAGTTTCCCACCAACGGGTCGCGCTAGAGCTTCTCAATCCCAAAGAAGACTTTAAAATGAGCGGTCGTAAGAGATTTCGCCTAATTAGGTTACTCTCCTCTCCTAATAGGCGGCTACACCATTAACAACAACAAAAAGAGTAAATCTGTTGTTACGAAGGATTAGTTTGCTAGAAAGGCAAACTTCGTGTATTTATAGACAAGGAAGTTTGGACACCAAGGAATTTCCAAAACCGAAAATATTCTCAAGATATTCATAAAAGCACAGATTCGGTTTTCATAATTCCTGGAAATGCTCTGTCCAAAAATAACGATCGAAATCTCTCGGAAAATCTAATTAGTAAATGCACATTACTAATTCTATAATTCCCTACAAAATGAAATTAATAACCTTAATTAAAAGATTCTTAACTTACTTATGTTTCGATCCTGAGATTCTCTTCCCTTAGCCGTTAAGGAATATCTTTGAACAATTATGGAAATAAACATTCACAACACGTGTTCAAAGTTTGTCGATATCTTAACTTTGTAAGTTCTCTTTCACACTTACAACCTTGAAACCTATTTGCCACACTTCCAAACAAGTTTAGAATTGGTTCATATGACTTTCAAGAACTATGTGATTGATCAAACCAACATTCAATCACAATCATGGGTTTACGGTTCTACCAAAACAAGTTTCGGTTCTACCTCCATGTGAGTACCGTGCATAGTCACACTAGCTTCCCAAAAGTTCGGTTGATTAGGTACTAGGATCGGTTACTCACATATATATGGTATCTAGATTATATATGTTGCACATGTCCATAGGATCGGTTCCCCTTTCTGCTATAAACCTTGTTGCACCCCATACAAGGATCGGTTCCCTTTGATGTATTGCACCCCTTACTAGGATCGGTTCCCTTTCCCTTACGAGGATCGGTTCCCTTTCCCTTACAAGGTCAGACATACAAAATCCTATCATACCACAGGTGATTACTTAAGATCGGTTTTACTAATAAAAGTTATACCAATACATAAGTCAGGCCTTTGTGAACAGTTCTACCAAGAACACAACAAGTTGTGAGCGGTTATACTCTATCACACATATTGGTTGTTCATAAGATATGCAATGAATAAAAAAACCAATAACACATGGCAATTTCCTTCTCGGTTCATAAACAAGTCTATGAACTTACTTCCTTAGAATACATGTAAACATTGTTCCCCAGGATGAAATCCTCACCTCATACCCATACATAATCACAATAACATTCAAATGATTATGACGATGTCTTATCTATAAAGTTTAATGGTTAAGCAATAAACCTCATATTGTATTCCTTAATACTATGTCTATCTAGAGTTCAAATATGCTTCGCAGTTATGTTTTCAATATGCACGACTTGAAAGATACGTTAGGGAATGAAACAGTTCAAGTCAAATATCACTAACCTCAAGTGGAAGGATGATTGTTGTCGTTGTAGCTCCTTGCTTCTTCACATTTTCAAGTCTTCGCAATACTTGTAATGTCTCATATCCTAATACTTTCAAGCTACTATACGAAGTTTAACTCTAGTACATAATCAAGCGACTCTTAACATGAGTTTTGATTTACTAAAATATGACAACCAAACTTGACATACCAACGCTTGGTGTGTTCAACCGAGCCATGGTCTAACAATCTCCCCCTTTGTCAATTTTAGTGACAAAACTCTTACATCATATGGATAAACAAATTACAATAATTCATTACAATCCGCTTGATTCCCGATTCAACAGCACAGTGAAACTGCTTACATTCAATCCTTGAATATGTCGTTGTTGACATTATAATAACAAAGCTATTATTCCCCTTAAGGAAGATAGGTAGATATTCAATCCGCACATCTTTATTATACCAAACATATGACATGTTACTCCCCCTTAGTCTGTGCTTTCACTCTTTCGTTAGATAAAAACATTCAAGTACCAATGTTCTTTTCCCTAGCGATGCCAATCAATATAAATATCAATGCCAGCATCACCTATTTACTCCATATATTTCCCCCCATTTTTGTCACAAAAATGACAAAGAAACGAAACAATAAAGGACAACACGAAAAAAATCTTACAAATCTCAGAATAGACTTGCAAACCTGTAGAGTTAGGCACGAGGGTTCCACACATCATGTTCTGATAACCAATATCAAAACCGAAACTACAAGTAGTCTTATTTTGATATGTTACCAAGGAAACAATTGTCCGAAACAATTTTTCCAATTTAGTTTAGAAAACCAAAAAAAACTAAGCATATTAGTCCCTTTGCTAAACCAATTGTTCAAAAATAACCGTTTAATTCGATAAGACCAAAATAAAGATAAACTCCATTTTTCTCATCAGGTTCTAATTATCCATAAACTTAGACCTTTCAATTTTAAACAAGACAAGTACTAGGTTAGTTAACTAGCATTTCTTGTTTAGGCATTCGATTAGACTTGAATAACCGAAACCTTACTTCGATAAGTCTAACTGAGATTTAATTAACTTAGTTTCTTATCGGAATCGAATTGGACTAAACAACTCATCCCGTACACATATTATTTCGTTAAGCCATAAATAATTCATACAAACCAAAATAAATCAACTTGCATAATTATTCACCTCAATAGGAAGCAATTGAAACAACATAGACATTATAAGCACCGCAATTGCACCGTAATTTTGTAAGCCTAAACGATTGATACCATACAAAAGCAAGATAACAATAGTTTTTTCTTATCAGAACCAATTGAATCACACACACACATCAATTGTACCGAAATTTTGTAAGCCTAAACAATTGATACCACACAATAAAGCAAGATAACAATAGTTTTTCTTAACCGGAACCAATTGAAACACACATCCACACACATATCATGGAATAAATATCAATTGAACCGAAATTTTGTTAAGCAAAAGCAACAAATATATATAATATAAACTCAGACTTTTCTTAAACAGGAAAACAATTAACTAATAAGATTTTTACCTCAAATTTCGCATCCACTTCTCCAATATGATTGCATCTTCGCCCGGGGAGAATTGGTATCGAAATATCACCTCGTTGTCATCCTTATGCGTGAACAAAAGAATAACAACACACCTCAACCTTTACCAGAGAAAGGTTGAAAACCGGTTTTAACAATTGCAAGCAAAAGTTGAAAACCTTCGAAACACATATGCTTTTATGCTAAACCAAAAACCGATTCAACATATTGTGACTTTTTTCACATATTGTTTCTATCAGAACCCCTCATAATCCTTTGATAAATCCTACCTACAAGGGCTAGAACTTAATCCCGCTGAATCAAAAAGTCACCCAAACCATGAGGGTTCACAATATATGAGATCGAATATTAAGGTAGTAAAACCGAAATCAAACATCCCATAAACGATTTTTTTGGCTCGTTTTAACCACAAAAGCAAGAGCTACACATATATGATCAGTATATATCAACATCATCAACTCAAAATTACCGTTTCTATCAAAAGCTCAAAAATAGATAGAGAAGGTATGAGTATAGAAGAAAATAAATCTCCCTAAAGATGTTAATTAGTCATTTAATAATCGAGAGATCATGTGCTCAGTTTTTTCATGTGCTTTCTCACCTTTCAAAAGATTGAGCACCAAGGTGAGCATGCACATTCTAACACAACTATGTTGTGTTTAGTTGATCCTTGTCTTGTTCGTCACGAGCGGCTAAGACTGAATCATCATTCTTGACCTATTGCTTGGTTTGTTTTCTCTTGTTCCATCTCTTGTTTTTCTTCTTTGACTTGTGATGAAGAGTGTCATTATCACAATCTTTACTAGTATAAGAGATTTCAGACATAATATCTTTCTTTAGTCTTTCAAGAAGACTCTTGTAATTATTGTCACCAACAATTAACAGCTAAGAGCCATTCTTGTGACTAACTTTTGGTCCCTTCTTGGTTATGGAGGACTTAGGGACCCATTTAGAGTTGGGTTTCGCATGAGCAGCTTTCTCCTTAATAATACCATTAGAATCATTGTCCTTTTGAATATTTTGCAAAGCACCCTTTCTCCAATTTGGAACATCAGATCTTGTCTTTGCATTTGAAACGTCATCTCTCTTTTTATAATTGGGTATTTTATGAGATGACCTTGTCGAGTGATATGCACAATTTGAACTATCATTATAATAATTCTTTTGCCTAAACTTAGGACAATAACGATCTGAGTTCTTATGAGGAGAAAAATTAGCCAATTCGTTTGATACAAAAGAAAGTGCACCTTGCATCTTACGAACTTTGCATCCCCATTGTAAGTGTCCTTTATTACCACAATAATAACAATGCTTAGTATAAATATACGAAGTATGAGTTTTAGTGTTACCTTTTTGTGGATCCTCTTGCATTGGAGCTCGATGAGTGTTCTTCTTCTTCTTAGCAGAAGTGCTCTCTTTGATTACTGCTGTTTGAACATTATTCTTAGGCTTGACAGACTTTTATTCTTTACAAGAAGTAGGAGCAACTTTGTCATCAGTGGAAGCCTCTGATTGAGAAGAATTTGTAGCTTTAACAAATTTTACCTCTTTGGTAATATTTGAAGCATCTATTCCCTTATAGCCCAATCCTCGTGTATCACGATGATTTCTACTTGCTTCTAACATTGAGGTTAACTTGTTTGAGCTTTCATTGGATTTTTTCAGTTCCAAATTTTCTTCTTCCAACGTCTTGATTTTATCAAGAGCATCGGCTAGATCAGCCTCAAGGCGTTTTTCTCGTGAGAGATATACACCTTCTTTCTCTTCAAAACTCTTTTATTGAGAGTTAATCCTTACATCAGCTTCAACAAGTTTTTCTTCCAACAAGTGAATTTTTTCAAGAACAACATCACGCTCTTTCTCTAACAATTTTGTTTGAGAGAGACTAGCACTGGCTTTTTCTTCAAGACCCTGTACTTGTCGAGAATTAAACATAGCTTCTGATTCAGCACGTTTTTTTTCCGACAAAAGCAGTTCTCTTTGAAGATTTTCACATTCTAATTTCTTAGAATTTAGATCGTTCGTACGATCTTTAAAAAGATAATCAATGGTTTGGTAACCAATATAATATCCTTGAAAAACCTTCTTCAATTTCTTGTTCTCTCGACAAAGAGGAGTCAAAAGACCAACGAAATCTGAAGATCTCAGCTTTTGATTAATCAAAGGTTCCAGCAGTTTAGAGTATTCTGAGATATCCTCTTCTACTTCTTGTTCAAAATCTGAGTTATCATCATCGAAATTTCATCTAACCCTTCTTGTAGACGTATTTTCCAGTCTTTATCGGTTTCTACATTATTAACAAGATTAACTTGTCTCGTAGAATCTCTAGAGATGATTTCTTCAGATATTGAATCGTAGATGCCATCATCAAGTGTTAATTCAGAACTCTTGATGTCTTACTTTACGTTAAATGAATCATTCATTAGATTCAATTCTTATAGGTTGGATCGCACCAAACACAGATTTTTAGATCTTTTCATGTTTGCCTGCTCTGATACCAATTGAAAAGGCGAGGGTACCCAAATATACCTCAAGCTAAAACTTTTCCTACCTATAAGTCTTTTCTCCGAAAGTGATTGTCTATGGAATGAGTCTAGACAATGCAACTAATCGGTTCACACTTCGTGTGATCGTCTATGGATACGAGATCGAGACAATACAACAACGAAGTATGTTTACTTGATACAAAGGTTCGGACTTAACCAAACACAATAGGATTTCTTATCAAGTAAATAGGAATTAACGTTTGTGTGATTTACTTTAATTATAATAAAACAATTATAATGCGGAAAATAAAAGTAAATGACACAACAGGATTTTGTTAACGAGGAAACCGCAAATGCAGAAAAACCCCGGGACCTTGTCCAAAATTGAATACTCTCAGGATTAAGCCGCTACACAAAATTACACCTAAATTCGTATAGTTGAGACTAAGTAACTAACCCTATAGTTCACTTAGTTCCGTCTGTATTCCCACGCCTCCGACTTGTGAATAAGTCACGTACTTGGAACAATTCCTTTGGTTCGTATTCCAAACAGTAAAGGAATAACAAATTTGTTTGGTATCAACTCTATTCAACCAAGTGATATGAGTCGGACAAAGGCTCTTCTGTTTATCTTAACATAAACTCCTTCGTCGGGTCCTTAGATCTATCTTATGTTCAATCACCCAAAGGTAATCGTTTAAGATTAAGCCAATCAATACCTTTAATCACAAGGAAACGTATTGATGCCGATCTACTCAATTAATCAATCCAATCTACCACAAGGATAAACCGATTATTAATTGGATCCTCTTTTACCGAAACAAATATTATGCACACCAAAGATTATAAAACCCAAGTCAGATCATCAATATCTTCTTTATCTTCAAATCTTCTTAAATCTTCAATAAAAACCTGCACACAATCACTTGAATCTCTTGTGATCAATCACGCACAGAACGGAGTATGTTAACAATGGATTGTCACAAGATCGTCTTTAGAACTAACAACAGTCTAAAGATCCTGTTGAAACTCGAACTAGTTTGAGTGAATCTTATATCATAAGAGAAGATTCTCAAGAATAAAAAACTAGGTGCAATCGATTTCAACCACCGTTAGTCAATCAAATCAATCAAAAACAAAGATAAACCGCAATTATCTAGTTTCCCACCAACAGTCGCACTAGAGCTTCTCAATCCCAAAGAAGACTTTAAAGGCGAGCGGTCGTAAGAGATTTCGCCTAATTAGGTTACTCTCCTCTCCGAATAGGCGGCTACACCAAAGAACAACAACAAAAGAGTAAATCTGTTGTTACGAAGGATTAGTTTGCTAGAAAGGCAAACTTCGTGTATTTATAGACAAGGAAGTTTGGACACCAAGGAATTTCAAAACTGAAAATATTCTCAAGATATTCATAAAATCATGATTCGGTTTTCATAATTCCTGGAAATGCTCTGTCCAAAAATAACGATCGAAATCTCTCGGAATATCTAATTAGTAAATGCACATTAGTAATTCTGTAATTTCCCTACAAAATGAAATTAATAACCTTAATTAAAAGATTCTTAACTTACTTATGTTTCGATCCTGAGATTCTCTTCCCTTAGCCGTTAAGGAATATATTGGAACAATTATAGAAATAAACATTCACAGCACGTGTTCAAAGTTTGTCGACATCTTAACTTTGTAAGTTCTCTTTCACACTTACAACCTTGAAACCGATTTGCCACACTTCCAAACAAGTTTAGAATTGGTTCATCTGACTTTCAAGAACTATGTGATTGATCAAACCAACATTTAATCACAATCATGGGTTTACGGTTCTACCAAAACAAGTTTCAGTTCTACCTCCATGTGAGTACTGTGCATAGTCACACTAGCTTCCCAAAAGTTCGGTTGACTAGGTACTAGGATCGGTTCCTCACATATATATGGTATCTAACTTATATGTGTTGCACATGTCCATAGGATCGGTTCCCTTTTCTTCTATAAACCTTGTTGCACCCCATACAAGGATCGGTTCCCTTTGATGTACTGCACCCCTTACTAGGATCGGTTCCCTTTCCCTTACTAGGATCGGTTCCCTTTCCCTTACAAGGATCGGTTCCCTTTACCTTACAAGGATCGGTTCCCTTTCCCTTACAAGGTCAGACATACAAAATACGATCATACCACAAATGATTACTTAAGATCGGTTTTACTAATAAAAGTTATACCAATACATAAGTCAGGCCTTTGTGAACAGTTCTACCAAGAACACAACAAGTTGTGAGTGGTTATACTCTATCACACATATTGGTTGTTCATAAGATATGCAATGAATAACAAAACCAATAACACCTGGCAATTTCCTTTTCGGTTCATAAACAAGTCTATGAAATTACTTCCTTAGAACACATGTAAACATTGTTCCCTAAGATGAAATCCTCACCTCATACCCATACATAATCACAATATCATTCAAATGATTATGGAGATGTCTTATATACAAAGTTTAATGGTTAAGCAATAAACCTCGTATTGTATTCCTTAATACTATGTCTATCTAGAGTTCAAATATGCTTCGCAGTTATGTTTTCAATATGCACGACTTGAAAGATACGTTAGGGAATGAAACAGTTCAAGTCAAATATCACTAACCTTAAGTGGAAGGATGATTGTTGTCGTTGCAGCTCCTTGCTTCTTCACATCTTCAAGTTTTCGCAATACTTGTAATGTCTCATATCCTAATACTTTCAAGCTAACCTATACGAAGTTTAACTCTAGTACATAATCAAGCGACTCTTAACATGAGTTTTGATTCACTAAAATATGACAACCAAACTTGACATACCAACGCTTGGTGGGTTCAACTGAGCCATGCTCTAACAATATGACTCTCAACAAAAATGTTTTAATGACAAATAAATCAGTTTTCTCGCCAAAGAAAAATCCTTAAAGACTGACCTTGTTGCTGCTCTTGATAAAGTGAAATCACTGGAAGAAAGTCTGAGTAGATTCAATTCTAGCTCTAAAAAATTATCTTCTATGCTTGGAGCATGTAAAGAACATTGTGATACACGTGGTCTGGGCTATAAAGGAATAGATGCTCCAAAAACTAGTAAGATCAATTTCGTTAAAGCTAATGATTACTCCTCATGTGAGAAACCTGTTGCAGCTTGTAATGTTTCTAGAAACAAGGATTTTGCTCCTTCTAAGTCCACTCACACGAGAACAGTCAAGAACAAGTCTTTTAACAACTATTATTGCGGAAATAAAGGATATCGTGAGCGAAGATGTCGTTTTCGTTTGAAGAATGAAAAACTTCACAACATTCTTGCATGGATGTCTAAAGAAGTTATTAAACCTGTCTCTCATGTTGTTGGAGTAAAAGGCATTGTCATCAATAAAGAAAAATACTGTGATAAGTCTTTTCTTAATTGTGCGTTTGAAACAAAAATTACCGACAATGGTAGAAGGAAGAACGGCAGAAGGGAAACTGACTTCTCAAATAACTCTGAAAAGAGAAAAAGGCATAGGAGAAAGAAAGAAAGGTTGAGTTCCTTTTCTCTCTCTGAAGAAGGTTGTGGATCCAAGTCTCCTGCTCCGGAATTCATTCATATCAATAACAGAGTCTCAGAGCTTAAAATCAACATAAATAGACTCAAACGGAGCATGAAAAAGACAAGGAAAGCGGCTGACTCAGGTACTCCTTGTTCCTCTCTTGATAAAACTCCTTCAATTAAGTCGAGTGATTTTTCTGTAAATCCTCTTGAAGGAAAGGAAAAAGAAATCAATATTGATGAGCAAAATGCTCATCTAAATACAACATGACTTCTCAATGTAGCATCCTTCTTTTAGTCAAAGAAGGATGCTCACAGTTCTCAAGAAGTGTGTCTTGAGAATGCTGTCAAGGTTGTATGTTTCTTTTTGTATTTGATGATCTTAAAATATGCTGAGCCTCGCTCCAGTTCTTCTCCTGGAGATAATCCTGATCATCCTCTCTTGAGAAAAATTTCCTGTTTAATTGTCCTTCCTCCAAGTAGTTGTTTCTTGACTATTATTCTTGAGAATTTAATCCTTTGTTTAGAATGTCTCTTGAGTTCTCAAGAACCAGTTTAAATTTGGATCCTATATTCCCTTGGTCACATATCAGGGTTGTGATCACAAGTGCACGTACACCTGACCCACACGAACGTATATACACATATGTGTCATCTCTTGATACATTGTTCCGTAAGGTCAAAAGGTTCCACTGAATTGGTGTGCAAAATGAATGGAAGCAACAAAGATGATGAAGTCAAGGAGGGAAAGACTATCGAGTTTCACAAGAATCCTGTTTTCATAGCATGCTAACATAACATTGATCATGAAAACAAACTACCAGTTCATATGTCATCACAACTGGTAGGAAATCTTCTTCGAGATTTTGAGGTCGTAAGTGAACAACTCGGAATTGCAACAAGGAATCTTGATTTTCTGAAAAACGAACTGAAGAAAGCAACTGATGAGCTCGTCCATGTTCAATCCCTAGTTGCTGATCGGGTTTAGCGTTTTTCGGATCATGTTCTCTAAAGAGTTATTTGTTTAGTAAATCTTCGGATAAGAATTTTCTTTTCTTGTTTTGTTTAGAAGAATAACTAGAGTTTGGAATAGCCATTATTGTGATTACACATAGCTATGTCCAACATATTCATCTTCATGTTTTTAGGTTTATTTGTTTAAATTCTAAAAAATTGTTTGGAAGATGATTTTTGCAGTATTAATCTTTATGGTTTTATATATTGCAATTTGTTATGGGATATGTGTGTTTGCGTCCATGAACTATGATTGTCCCATATCTTGTCAAAAGTTAAGTCTTTCGTATGTCGATATGCATGTATTGATAAAAGAATGAATGAACTTTTGACATCACAAAAGTTTGAAGCCTATTATGTCATTATGCAAATATTGATGGAAGATAGGATGAACTTTTGTTCACGAGGATTATGTCTATTGTATGTCATTGTGCAAATAGTGAAGGAAAATAGAATGAATCCTTGTTTATTCTGCAGTATTGATTTTTGATCCATATTTTATGTATATACTGTGAGGCTCCGTAAGTTCTCTTATGTTGAGCATTTCCGATTAGATTAATTATGGGTTCTCTTGTGGTTAATCTAATTGAGTATTTTTGGATTCAAATTCATATTCGTATGTGATTTGTTTTGTTCAAAGAAATTCTCCTTTCTTTTTGAAATTAAGGTCGCTCTTGTTGTTCTTTCGGGAATGACATTTTATGGGGGAGAGTTCTTAATTAAACTTGTGCTTAATTGCCAAATCTTTGTGGGAGTGCGGATGTGGAATATTATAGGGGCTATCTTGTATCTTTATAAACTCCTTGATGAAAGCATTTAGCCTCGGCTATATGATTGCATCTAAATAAGTTGATATGTGCTTACTTTTGGTCATGAAATGTCTCTTTGGAAATTTGATTAGGATCCCGTTTTCGTACCTTTGCCAATTTTATTGACAAAAAGGGGGAGAATTAATGTGTAGTTCACACTACAAATACATATGGTTTTCGGATCATTATGTAAGGGGGAGTGGTTTCCATGTGAGATGGAGTATTGACTAAGGGGGAGTGATACATATCACCATAGTATTGTTGTCGAAGTTGTGATACAATTGAACTTTGATGCTGTATAATAATACTATGACACTGTATAACAATGATTGATAATTCTTGTTTTCTCATTGTTATAGCTACGGCTTTTTAACAACGATGATGCTAAACTTACAACCTTTGGGATCATTGGAGTACTTGGAAGTGACGAAGATTTCGAGTAATGTTGAAGAATAGGCACGTGCAATAGGAGCTACAAAAGTTTATTTATTTATTTTTTTGTATTCCATATGTATTGATAGTTTTGTCACTAAAATTGACAAAGGGGGAGATTGTTAGAGCACTTCTCGGTCGAACTCGCATGTGTTGCTATCTCAAGCATGTTTGTCAATGTTAGTGATCAAAACTATAAGTCTTGATTTCTAGTCTATTATAGCTAAGTCTCGGACTAGGGTAGAAAGTGTAGTTGAGCTCAAGAACTCCATGGAGATCATCATACAAGACGAAGAACTACTCAAGGAACCGGTGGAACTTCATCGACTAAAAGGTATGTGGAGACTTGAATTTATCTATCACTCAAAAGTCTATCTACTCTATCTCCTATCTTGAGACAAAAATCGTTTTGCTATATAGACTTTGATTATACACATTTGCTATTTCGAGCCGAGTTTATCTCGCTTATCTATTTCTCGAAATATGTGTTGGTAAGCTTTCGCTTTGACCAAGTTCATCTTTACCTAGTGACGAAAGTCATGTTATGTTTCAATCACTTTGAAAATGGCTATGCCGAAAAATGGTTTGTGAATAACAACTATATAACATCCTCTAAGAATGTTTCAATGATTGAAATAAGAGTTTAGATTATATAACCATTGTTGGATATAAGCATTGTGTGGAAACACATACATGTATAAGTCCTTATTCCTTGAACCAAAGTATGCTTACTTTGTTGACCAGGAAAATCGGAACAAGAGTCCGCGAACCCAGTCCGCGTACTGTCGGAGGTTCTCTTTCCGAGAAAATCTGCTGGAGTTTGTAAACTTGTTACAAGCTTATTCCGGGTACTTAAGTCCGCATACTTAGGTTGGTTATATTTAAAAACGATTATTCGTGAACTTATAATTATATTAACTAAGGAATGCAAGTTTGCAAACCGTGGCTATAAAGTTCATGAATCGATTCGAGTGAATCAAATCGTTTTTGCTTCGATTGTGTCTTGTATACTTCTATGAGATCTAAGCAATTGAACAACTCTCTAACTAGTTCATTTGAGTCATTTGAACTAGTTATGGTGAAGAAGAATATGGTTAATATGAAAGTGCTCATATGGCTAACCATTTGGTTAACTATTGTTGAACCAACAAATGTACACGTTTGAGTACAGTTACACAAACCTAAAAACGATCATTTCATTTGTGTGTAACAAGATAAGTTTTCGATCCAACGGTTGAAAGATATTAGCTTGAATCTAATCAGGTTTTCATCTAACGGTGAATATTGAATGCTTTGTTACTAAGCTAACATTGATTGCAAACCCTGATTTGAAAGATTATATAAGGGAGAACTCTAGCAACTGGGAAACCTAATCCCCACACCTCCTGTGTGATACTAGTTGTATAAGCTAGAGTCGATTCTCCTTTAACTTTAGATTTCTTACCGAGACCCTGTAGGTTAACGACTTGAAGACTTCATTGGGATTGTGAAGCCAGACCGATACTACTTTCTTGTAGTTGTGTGATCTGATCTTGTTGTTTCTATCGTATTGAGTACAATCGTAATGATTGGCTTGAGATTGATATCTCCGATAGGCAAGATATAAAAGTAGTTACAAACATCTTCGTCTCATCGTTTGTGATTCCACAATATCTTCTTTCGCCGCGTCGATTAAGATTATTTTGAGGTGATTGATAATACTAGGCTGTTCTTCGGGAATATAAGTCCGGGTTATCAATTGGTTCCTATTCACCTTGATTTATCAAAAGACGGAACAAAACTCGTAGGTATTTCTGTGGGAGACACATTTATCTATTACCGTAGACTTTTCCGTGTGATACAGATTTGTTTATTAAAGTCTTAGACTTTGGGTCGTAGCAACTCTTAGTTGTGGGTGAGATCAGCTAAGGGAATCAAGTGCGTAGTATCCTGCTGGGATCAGAGATGTAAGGAGTGCAACTGTACCTTGGATCAGTGTGAGATTGATTGGGGTTCAACTACAGTCCAGACCGAAGTTAGTTTGTAGTAGGCTAGTTTCTGTAGCGGCTTAATACAGTGTGTGTTCAATCTGGACTAGGGCCCGGGGTTTTTCTGTATTTGCGGTTTCCTCGTTAACAAAACTTCTGGTGTCTGTGTTATTTCTATTCCGCATTATATTTTTTTATATAATTGAAATATCACAGGTTGTGCGTTAGTTCAATCAGTTAGAATATTCAACCTTTGGTTGTTGATTTACATTGATTGACACTTGGATATTGGTCTTTAGTACCATCCAAGTTATCTCTTTATATTTAATTAGACTCGCAGATTTCTATTTGCTTGAGTAAGAATTAAATCGAGAGATCGAGATATTATAACTCTTTGATATACTTTATTAAGATTGAGTCTAGTTAATTCTCTTAAAAGTATATTGGAGTTAGTCCATACAAATTGCTAATCGAAATGTTGGGTGTGGTTGTTGTACCCCCACTTTTTCAATTAGGTTTGAGAGATATGGATCTTAACAATCTAGCGTTATTAGCTAAGATGGCCTGGAGAATTAGTGAGAGCCCTAACTCTAATGTAGCTATGTTGTTGAAGGCTAAATACTACAAGGATGATGATTTTTGGTCTAGTAAGGTCAGGAGTGGTTGTTTAAATAGTTGGAGAAGCTTAATGAAAGGGAGAGATGTTATAAAAGGTAGCCTTAGATGGTATATTGGTGACGGCAACAAGGTAGAATTTTGTATCGATGAATTTCCCCGAAACATTAAAACTCTATTCATATCTATTAGAGCATAACTCGGTTGAACCCACCAAGCGTTGGTATGTCAAGTTTGGTTGTCATATTTTAGTGAATCAAAACTCATTTTAAGAGTCGCTTGATTATGTACTAGAGTCAACTTCGTATAGGTTAGCTTGAAAGTATAAGGATATGAGACATTACAAGTATTGCGAAAACTTGAAGAAGTGAAGAAGTAAGAAGCTATAACGACAACATCATCCTTCCACTTGAGGTTAGCGATATTTGACTTGAACTGTTTCATTCCCTAAAGTATCTTTCAAGTCGTGCATATTGAAAACAAAACTGCGAAGCATGAACACTCCAGATAGACATAGTATTAAGGAATACAATACGAGGTTTATTGCTTAACCATTAAAATTTTTAGATAATACATCGACATAATCGTTTGAATGCTATTGTGATTATGTATGGGTATGAGGTGAGGATTTCATCCTAGGAAACAATGTTTATACATGTGTTTTAAGGAAGTAAGTTCATAAACTTGTTTATGAATCGAAAAGGAAATCTCCAGGCGTTATTGGTATTGTTATTCATTGCATATCTTGTGAACAACCAATATGTGTGATTTAGTATAACCGCTCATGACTTGTTTGTGTTCTTGGTAAAACTATTCACAAAGGCCTGACTTATGTTTGGTATGACTTTTATTAGTGAAACCGATCTTAAGTAATCACCTGAGATGGTATGATCGAGTTTGTGATTTGTGTATGACCAACTCTGGGTAAAGGGGAACCGATCCTATGAAGAGGTGCAACACATCACAAAGGGGAATCGATCCTTGCATGAGGTGCACCAAGTTTTTAGCAGAAAGGGGAACCGATCCTATGGACATGTGCAACACGTTTTTAGGCAAAGGGGAACCGATCGTATGGACATGTGCAACACATATAAGTTAGATACCATATATATGTGGGGAACCGATCCTTGTACCTAGTCAACCGAATTTTGGGAAGCTAGTGTGACTATGCACACTACTCACATGGAGGTAGAACCGAAACTTGTTTTGGTAGAACCGTGAAACCCATGATTTGTGATTGAGTGTTTCTTGATCAATCGCATAGTTCTTGAAAGTCAGATGAACCAATTCTAAACTTATTTGGAAGTGTGACAAATCGGTTTCAAGGTTGTAAGTATGAAAGAGGACTTATAAAGTAAGGATGTCGACATACTTTGAACACGTGCAGTAATGTTTATCTTTTATTGTTCAAAGTTATTCCTTAATAGCTACAAGAAGGAAATCCCAGGATCGAAATATAAATAAGTTAAGAATCTTTTATTTAAGGTTTTTAATTTTATTTTAGGAAAACGAGAATTAGTAATGTGCATTTACTAGTTGAGATTTTCCAAAGATATTTTCGGTCAACATTTTGGACAGAGCATTTCCAGGAATTATGGTAACCAAATTTGGAATATATTGAATATCTTTGAGAATATTTTCGATTTTGGAAATTCCTTGGTGTCCAAACTTCCTTGTCTATAAATACTTGAAGTTTGCATTTCTAGCATACTAATCCTTCGTAACAGCAAACTTCCTCGGTTGTGTTGTTACTGGTGTAGCCGCCTATTCGGAGAGGAGAGTAACCTAATTAGGCGAAATCTCTCACGGCCGCTCAGTTTAAAGTCTTTTTTGGGATTGAGAATCTCTATTAGTACCGTTGGTGGAAAACTAGATAATTGCGGTTTATCTTGTGCTTTCGATTGATTTGATTGACTAACGGTGGTTGAACTTCGATTGCACCTAGTTTGTTTATGCTTGAGAATCTTCTCTTTTAGATATAAGATTCACTCAAACTAGATCGAAGTTTCGACAGGGATCTTTAGACTGTTGTTAGTTCTAAAGACGATCTTGTGATAATCCATTGTTATCAGACTCCGTTCTGTGCGTGATTGATCACAAGGGATTCAAGTTGTTGTGTGCAGGTGTTTATTGAAGATCTAAGAAGATTTGAAGACAAAGAAGATATTGAAGATTTCTGATTTGGGGTTCATAATCTTTGGTGTGCACAATACTTGTTTCGGTATAAGAGGATCCAACTATAATTGGTTTATCCTTGGGATAAATTGGATTGATTAGTTGTGTAGATCGGCATCAATACAATTATTTGTGATTAAAAGTATTGATTGCAAAATCTTAATAATTACCTTTGGTAGTTGAACATAAGATAGATCTAAGAACCCGACGAAGGAGTTTATTGAGATAAACAGAAGAGCCTTTGTCGAACTCACATCACTTGGTTGAAGAGAGTTGATACCTGTTTTGGGGTAAAAATTATTTCTGTTGGTTTTGGTAAATTCAGGTGTGTGGATGAGAAACGAATCTAAACCTTAAACAAATGCATTGCACGGAAGTACTTTAGATTCGAGAGATCAATCTGTACAATCCTGGCCTAAACCAAGAAATGGCCGTTCCAGTCTTGTTTCGGTCACAAAGTGAAGGAGAAGGGTTGGTCTTAGGGAGGGAAGCGAAGAAGGTGTTGAGACCAGAATGGTTAATTCTGAAGGTGTGGCTATTTTATTACTTGTATCAGAATGTGGAACTGGCTTACGGAATGTAAGTATCAGTTCTTTTGTGTTTTCTGGATATTGTGTTGTTGTTAACCCAAACTTCGTCGTTTGGTCGAAATAGGTAAAACCTATTTATACAAGTCATATTGAACGCACCCTGATCTCGTATAAAGTGGGAATGATTGAGTGATGGAGAAGTGGGGTCGTGTATAAATGCCAGAAACCACGTTCCCACTATGAAGGAGACGGGTTAGTTTACACCCACTACTTCTTGCCGCCACTAACTGCCCTGCTTTCTGACAATTTCTTATAATGGGCGTATTGCACGCCGCACTCTGTAAACCGCTAGACCAATACCCCGATGAGTATCCCCCAGTTTGTGACATGTTTAATGTCTCGAGTGTTTTCATGGAAAACGTGTAGCAGATTGCTATGTGTGGCAAGTCAAAGTCAGGAGACTTGCCTCAGGAGAATAGCATGTGATGCTATTAGGCTTGTCTTAGTTGGTCGCCTAATACTTGCCACAGGCATGTTAATTCTGTGGATTATTTGGACAGCTGAAATCGTAACTCATGAGAACGGGTGGCCATTGATTATGGCGCCTGATGATAGCACAGTGCCAATGGCATAGTGGCATATTTAGCGCATGCCAGTGGCACAATGATGTTAGACTAAAATATGGCTTGGAAATATTAGTTCCAGTTGCCACATCAATACCAATGCTCTAGGTAGCATTACTTGGCTTGGTTGGCGCAACAACTTTACCTAAATTAGGGTTTGGCATGCCGAAACCCTAATTAGTGCGTGTGGTATGTGGCCGCGGCACAATGACGTTTTTTATGCAAACGGTGCCATAGCCATGCCAAAGGAACTATAGCAAAGCCATAATGTGGAAACGTCCACATGAGCAAGGGTTGCTATGAGTGGCTATGGTATGTCGCCATTCTTAGGGTTTCCTGGGTCCCACATGGCTCGTTACATGTTGTGGGGCCCGAAGTGGTGTAATTTGGGCCACGACTGGAAATAAGGGTTTCGACTAACGCCACTAAAGCAAGGTCGTGTTTCTGACTAGGATACCCTAATTTAAGTCTGTTATGGCGTTGGCCACGAACAAAAGGTGGGTTGGCGCATTGGCGAGCTATTCATGGCACGTTGGCACGTTCGGCATGCTGCTGCGGCAAAGTGGGACGTTTGGCATGCACTTTAGTGCATTGACGCGGCATGGCATGTTTGCCATGCCATTAGCATGCGGAGCGGGATGGCACGTTTGGCATGCCATTGGCATGTTGGCGCGGTTTTGGAAATCCAATTTGGCATTGTGACCATCTGGCGCAATTTTGCCTCTTTTAATACTGTGGCAGGTTTAGAGCGACCTAATTGGTCGATAAAAAGAGGGGGCCAGCCAAGCATGGTCGTGGCCACACTTCCAGCACGCGTGGCAAATTTAAAGCGACCTGATTGGTCGATGGGAAATAGGGCCGGCAAGTATGGGCCCAACCACAACTCATGCGTGTGTGGCGGTTTTAAGGCGACCTGATTGGTCAACGGGAAATAGGGGTCGGTCGGGCAACATGGGGTGTGGCCACTTGCAAGTGGCGCCGGCTGGCCTATGGCATGGCCACACCTCCATTTGTTGCTCCTCCTATTCCACGGCTCCTTTTATTCCTTGTTTTCTGATTTTGGGTAGGATTCTGCACCTACTAATCCATGACGGATTAATTGCCTAGTTCGCCTATGCTTAATTCCGACCGGCGGGGTCTAATATACTGCGCATAGCGCAAAACCCTAATTTTTGCAAATTAATCAGGGTAATATCTGAATCTTGTGAATTATCACAAAATTGATTGAATTCCATGTGCTGACACAGAGTTCTTTAAGTTTATTGCCAGAGAGCAGTATGCTTTCAGATTGAGTACTTTTATGCAAGGACCTTGACCTTCACCTTGATGCTTTCTGATTGAGTTCTTTAAGTAATTTGTGCTACTCTGCTACGAGTGAACACAAATTTTCATGCCATATCAATATTAAGGGTTGGCCGGGGAACATAGCATAGGAAAAAAATACTCGGCAGGCTCCGGCATTAGTGAGTAATGCAGCTAGGAGCTTATATACTCATTAGGCTCTATACTAGTGAACAATTCATCTAGGAGCTTGAGTTTCAATATAATATGAAGAGAGACATATGCACTCATCAGATTTTGATATATTCTCCAAATTCCTTGCGGATATAGACATATCAATGTCTACTACATATGATGCCGGGTCAGGTAGATAGACTTTTACAGTTTTCGCCCTATACTGAAAACCACCATCAACAATACCAAACAGATTTGTTGTTCGTTTACTGTTTGGAATACGAACCAAAGGAATTGTTCCAAGTACGTGACTTATTCATAAGTTGGAGGCGTGGGAATACAGACGAAACTAGGTGAACTATAGGTTTAGTTGCTTGGTCTCAACTATACGAAGTTGGTTTAATTTTGTGTAGCGGCTTAATCCTGAGAGTATTCAATTCTGGACAAGGTCCCGGGGTTTTTCTGCATTTGCGGTTTCCTTGTTAACAAAATCTTGTTGTGTCATTTACTTTTATTTTCCGCATTATAATTATTTTATTATAATTAAAGTAAATTACACTAACGTTAATTCTTATTTACTTGATAAGCAATCCTATTGTGTTTGGTTAAGTCCGAACCTTTTTATCAAGTAAACATACTTCGTTGTTGTATTGTCTCGATCTCGTATCCATAGACGATCACACGAAGTGTGAACCGATTAGTTGCATTGTCTCGACTCAGTTCATAGACAATCACTTTCAGAGAAAGGACTTATAGGTAGGAAAAGTTTTATCTTGAGGTATATTTGGGTACCCTCTCCTTTTCAATTGGTATCAGAGCAGGCAAACACGAAAAGATCTAACAATCTGTGTTTGGTGCGATCCAACCTATAAGAATGAACTCGAGTTCTCATGAATCGACTTCAATTAACGTACCGCCAAGATTTGACGGAACAAACTATCTATGGTGGAAATCTGCTATGAGATCTTTTCTTCAATCACGAGACTTTAATACTTGGCTATTAGTCGTCGATGGTTATATTCGTCCAAAGATAGAAAATTCAGAAACTGAGTTTAAACGCTTAGTAGATTTTTCAAACGAAGAAAAGACGCTTGCAAAGCAGAATTCAGATGGTTTGAATGCTATAATACATGCTGTAAGTCGTGATCTACAACATCATGTATCAACATGTCAAACTTCGAAAGAAGCTTGGTATAACCTTCAGATCGTATTCGAAGGAAATACTTCAGAGAAAGAAGCTAGATTTCGAACTCTTACGTCTATTTGGGAAAACCTTCGAATGGATGACAACGACACTTTTGAAGAGTTTCATCTTAAACTCTCTGGGATAATTAATACCTCTTTCTCTCTTGGAAAGACTATCTCTGAAAAAGATATAGTGTGCAAAATTCTCAGATTGTTGCCACCAAGATACGATTCTAAGAAGCATGCAATCATAGAAGAAAATTATCTCTCAACTCTCTCACGAAGCACACTCGTTGGAAATTTAAAGATCTTTGATCATGAATCACAATCTATTCAAAATAAAGGAATTGCTTTTAAAGCTGCAAAAATTCCGAAAGCTCCAATAGAGAGGAATAGACAGATGGATGATTCAAATGAACAGATTGCAGAAAATTCTGATGATGAAATTGAACAATCATTATTATTGATCACCAGACAGTTTCGAGATCTCTTGAAGAAAATAAATAAGAGATTCATAAAGGATACTCATCGATCTTCTCGTCCACATGATCGAGTTCATGTCAAAAAGGATCATGAAGAAGATGATGAATATCAGCCGCAATGCTTTAAGTGTAAAGGGTTTGGTCATATTGCAAAAGACTGTCCCAATCTTAAGAAATACACTGGGAGCAAGGCATTGGCTGTAACTCTAGATGAGACCTCTGATTCATACGATTATGAAGAAGAGGAAACAACTAATATTGCATTAGTTGTCAATCTTATTTCTTCCTCCTCCATTACTGATTTACCCATTTTAAAAATGGACATGTCTTCCGATGTTATTAAATCATCTAATGGTAAAGGGAAAAATAAGACAAGATGCAAAAACTGTCTCAAAAACAGAATTGCTAAAAGTTGCATAGGCAACCCAAGTCAATCTCAAGGTACTTCGCTAGTTCGAGGTAATAAGAAGAGAATTTCTCATACGATACTAGATCAAGGACAATCTTTTTGTTCAAATTTCCATAATGAGATAAAATCTCAGACTAATACCACTTGATCGGTATTAGAATTCTTTCCTCACCATGTGTGCCAAATTTTGAGTGAGGAAGAAGAAAAATCAAGGCACTTATGTGTAAATTATAGAAATAAAATCTAGTATTTGAAAATATTTGATATATTCGTATTTTTAGGAATATTATATTTTCGGAAGTATGAAAATTATAAAAAGATCCTTCTCCTTCTTTGGTCATTCCTTGTCCGAACCATGAGTCTAGATCCAACATCTTCTTTTGGCAAGATGCTAGATCAGAAAGATCAACTTAAGATTAAGTCTGGATCTTCTCTTGATATTAAGAGTAAAATTAGAAAAGGAAATTGGCTTAGCAAAAAGGAAAGAGAGAATACTCTGAAGAAAGATCAGTGTATTGAAGCATTGACACGCTTTTGTGTTCAATCAAAGACATAATTACATGCTCTTGCAGAATCCTTCTCGAAAACTTCTCACCTGCAAGAAATTCTGGTCAAGCAACAAGGTTTTCTACTTGAAGAAATTCACAAGCTGAAGTCCGAAAGTAATAATCCACCTTCATTTAGCACTGATATGGAGGACTGAGTTGCAAAAGAAAATAGACATCAATTTTTGATTTCTTTCAATGATTGTATTAAGTCTATTATGAATAAAATTATTTTATTTATAATTTTTCTTGTGATGGTTTTCGATTTACATAGCCTGTGCTTGAATGCTTTATTATTGCTATGAATGTTTATGGATGTTTGATTTTGGTTTTATTACCTTGATATTCGATCTCATAATGTTGTGAACCCTTATGGTTTGGGTGACTTTTTGATTTAGCAGGATTAAGTTCTAGCCCATGTTGGTAGGCTTTATCACAGGATCATGAGGGGTTCTGATAGAAATAATATGTGAAAAAGTCACAATATGTTGAATCGGTTTTGGTTTAGCATAAAAGCATATGTGTTTCGGGGGGTTTCAACTTTTGCTTGCAATAGTTAAAAACCGGTTTTCAACCT
>JAJJWW010000577.1:0-54543 GCA_023531295.1 Papaver armeniacum
GAGACTTTTTGATCAATCCGAACCCGAATTTTAGCCGAAGGGATGGTTATTTCTCTCTCAACTTTTAAGAATGAGATTATGTTCATTTATGTGTCTAACTTCTTATGACTAGTGTGCAGAATCTTTATGTCTTCTTAGCGTTGGATACTATCATTTTTGAGAACTAGTAAGTTGGAAATATAGGTTTTGTGGGTATATCTCTAGTAAACCCTCACGAGACTATAACTCGTCCTAGGGACACCTAGGGGTTTAAAGGCTTGTTATTTATGCTAAAGTGACCGTAGCCTCGACGACACCGGAGTTGTATGTATTTTCATAGTTTTGTTTTGTTTGATTTGCTCGAGACTAGCAAGTCTAAGTGTGGGGGAACGATAGGTGTCTAAAACACCTAATTTACTATTTAGTAGTTACGCTTTCTTTGCTACTTTTCTTGTAAATTATGTATCTTATGAGTGTTTTTGAGTTATTAGTACTCTGGAGTCACACGGAGGAAAAGAAGAAGAAATCACTTTATTTGAGCAAGAAGGGCAAGAGTGTCATTTCATGTGCATGTGTTATCCTGGAGCTACCACAGTTAAGGGGATACTTACTTGGGTGGACCGTGATCCATTAGTGGGTGCCTTGTATTTTTCTACCTTACACAAAACCATGGAAGTCGGTGAAAACGCATTTTCAATCATTCTCGTTTCAGGCTCGAGAAAATAGTGGCTGATGAATCGAGCGCAACTCGGGTGGAAATAGGGAGAAATCAGGTGAGAATTCAAGATGGAGATGAAGTTGAAGAAGAACGAGGATCCGATGCTCATACTCGGATCGAGAAGAGGGTTCATGGTTTGAAACAGAAAAGGAGATCTCATAAAGTTGAATCTGGGAATGGTTTTGATACGGGTTCAAATCGAGAAGAGACGAAGGGTTTTCGGGCAGATTCATGAAGCAGAGAGAAAGAATGATGATGGTTGTTGATGGAATTTGTAAGAATGAATTTAGGGTTTGTGTTTGTGTTCTTGAGAGATTCAATGAAGAACAGGAGAAGAAATTGTAGTTCGCTGATGGAAAAATTGAGAAATTAGATTGAGAAGAATGAGGTTGTTGTTGGGTGATGACTGTGTTGATGAAACAGGGTTTTGAAGATTCAGACTGGGAACAGTTGGTAGGCCTCAGAATGTGTATATATTTATGACCTACATGTTATACCGCAAGTGCACGGCGTCTATCGGAGACGCGGCAAGTACGAGTCGATCCCACAAGGACTTGTGGTGCTCTAAGGTTGATTAAGGCTTTGCTAGAGGCGAGTTTCAAGTGGCAATGGGTAACACGGATGTTTTTGTGCCGATATTTGATTTTGAATCAAGTGAACCTAAACTAAGGTAAACGATGACAAAGGGGTGCTTGGGTTATCAAATCCACCTCTAAATTCCTATTCGTGTTGAACTAAATTGAGCTTCTTGTTGTCCTATGATTGATAAGGGCAGGTGTCAATTCCACCACCTATCTCTCCCTCGTAATGCCTCAATTAATACCAAAGTGACGACCAGAGCACTAGTTGTCTAATTTAGTACAACTAGTCAAGGGAATCAAAGATTTGTATCTAAGGTTGAGCCGCAACACACTCAACACAGTTAGACCTAACCACAAACAGTATCCATGGCTTTGGTATACACCGTGAGAGAAACTTATTGGGTATTTGTAATTGAAGACATTTGATAACATTAAGCATTCAAGATGGTTCAATCATAGTTAAAAACGAATATGGGAGTTAGGGTCTCGTTGAAACCCTTAGCAACTAAATTAAAACACTAAAACAACAGAAATTAAATCTACAAGGATGCTCTGGCTAATCCAGGCATGACTAAAATCATGTTCTCCCTCTTCTATTTATACATGCAACAATTTCCCCAAAACTAACAAACCCTAATTCAATTTAAAATAGAAATTAAATCAAAATAATTCGAACCCATACTCGATTCGGTCGTCTCCTCTTGTCGTGCGGCTTTGAGAGCTCCCCTCACTTGATTGCTTGATCAAAACCCTAACCCTAGTTCTTCCTATTTCTCACTTAGCCTCTAGGAAAGAAGCTATGAGAGAAATAGAGAGAAGCTAGGGGAGAAGGTGCGGTTGGAGGCTGTGGTGTTGGTGTTGTCAGGGTAAGGTGAGGTTGGAAGCTAGATCAAGCCCATGTCTTGTAAATGAGTTGCTACTTGTTGAGTTGCAACTGTTGCGCATGCTGGTTTTGGCTTTCTCGCTCCATAGATGCTCGACTCCATTCTTCGCTCCTGGCTCCCTCGCTTTTTCCGAGCTTTATTTATTACCTAAAAACACAAAATTAATTAATACAAATATTTATTCGTGAAAACAAAGAAAACACAGAATCTGGGATAATATCTGATTTCTAAACGCAAAAGATGAGTAAAATGCCAATAAAAAGGTGTATAAATATGCACTATTTGGCACTCATCAACAGTGAGGGATGAAAAGCTCTATGGGATTCATGGGTTTCTGGCATTGAACAAATCAAGAAAGATGAAGGTGATAATAAGAACTCGATCTGAAAATTGGCCGGGTATAATTGGTGTTGCAGGGGCTCAACTGACTGGTGGACTGCATTGCAGCTTAAGAATGGTCGATGGGTTATATAGTTTTATTTTTGGTTGTATATCCGAACTGCAGTGATGGTGTCACTTCCGCTCAGTATTTTAAGCTTTGGTCCAACGAGTGGTTGAAATGATTGGTGATGGAGTCACATGGCGATTACTAGTGATGGCCTGGTTTTGTTGAGAAATGCGCAGAAAGGGTTGTCTTCGGGCTGTGATAAAATGATGTTGATGCTGCCAATGGGTACTGCAATGATGAGTTAAAAACCGAGATTGGGTTAGGGAGATAATGGAGCCGCTGGGTCACAAATGAAGGTGTTGGTGCCGGCTGGCCCGATGGGCGATGAAGTTGGTGTTATGATGAGTGCCAGGCAGTGGGCGTAGAAGTGCAAATGAGTCTTTGTGGCATCTCGTATGGAAATGGTGTTGATAGAGCGGCACCGTGAATGTGATAGAAGGTACAGATGAGGTGAGGAAGGTTGTTGTGGATGATTTGAAATGGGACTCTATGAATTGAGGATTGTTGAGGTTGTGGTGATTGTCATGGGCTATGAGCTAGAAGTGATTGGTTTATATGATCTTTGCGGTGGGTGTGTTAATTCTGGGCCAAGATGGAAGAGATGAGCAATTGTGTTGCTCATCGATGATGGAGATGATGCCTAAATGGGTTTTGAGTCAGAATTGGTGATGAGATGCGGCTGCAGAGATGGCGCAGATGGATGACATTGCAGATGGAGCCGCTTTAGAAGCCCGAGATGAACAAGGATAAGGAGGTTTATGGCACGAGATATCATGGGTTGTATATGGGAGCAAATCTTGAATTCGGGGTGGAGTTTGAGTTAGTATTGGTCAGATTTCAGCCTAAGCAAAATGGCCATGAAAGAAGTTGCAAAGTTGGCATTGTGAAGCCCGTGATTATATGGTATTGTGTCGCGCCGGGCCGTTAAGAATGGCAAGTGATTGAAATGATTGTGGCAAAGGCTCAGGGTTGCAGCAGTTATAGAGAATGGAGCAGGGTTGGAGTTATAAGTTGCATAGCCATCATGGTGGTGGTATTGGTCAAAAAGGTGACTAGAGGCTAATGAAGGTCGTGACAATTGCATCAAGGCGATGGTTGCAGGTGATGGTGCCGTGTGGTGTTGCCGCCAATAAGATGATGGTGCATTACTGGGTTATGCACCGAGGTTACAGTGGAAGGCAGCCATCATGGTCAAGCACAATGATTGTGCTACGTAGCTCACGGCCAATGCAAGCTCAGTTAAGGTCACTCACTTCACCCAGTGATCGACGGGGTCTAACTCATGATCTGACTTTCCCCGACTTGGTTTGACTCCGCCACGACCACGAGTTGACCCGGAAATGACCGCTTGACCCGACCGAGTTGACTCGATCCTACAAGTGATCTAAGGACTTTGCCTGGGCCACCGAGATGTTTAAGCCACTATTAAACAATTTCCCGCCACAATACTAGATTCTAATGATCATTTTTGGGACATATTTCCCAAAGATAATGTCTGAAAACATTAACATTCTTACAAATATAACATGAAAATGGGATTTGGTTTATGGGAATTTGGTTTATTGGGCTTTGGTTTGTTTTGGGATTTGGTTTGTAAGGGTTTCATTTGGTTTTTGTGGGAAGCCCAAAGTTGTGTGCAATGCTTAACGGGTGTGGGCTGAAATCTTTGCACAAATGACCAACGATGGGGGCTTAGTCTATTGCGGCCTGCTGAAAGGCTCACCAAAAGAGTTGGGCTTCCGTGGTTGTGCCAGCCTAGTGGACGGTGGGCTCAGCTTTGTTTTAGCTTCTAACAAATCCAGATGCAGTGACCTCAAGATGTGGGTTGAGTTTTGTGTGGGCGGAATTGTTTGTTGCCTGACCCCAAAGGAAACCTAGTGTGTGAGAACTTTGGTTCATTGCACACCCAAGTGCAACTTGTGCAAATGGTTTACTTGGTTCGGCCAGCCACTGCAACTCAGTTGTCAAGGTTTGTTTGTGTTCAGTCCCGGTTATGTGGTGTTTGGGTTGATTGAGCTTGGCAAGCTCATGCACTATTTGTGTGCACAGCTCGGGTGAGTTATGTGTAGGTCGTGGATCGGCAGAGATTGGCAAGTCTTCAACTCAAGTCCGAGAGCACTCGAGCTTCTCCTTGAGGTTGGCAAATGCACACAGGTAAATACGACTAGCACAAATTGACACAATATTTGAAGCCTGGGTTCTTAAAAATTTTGCATAGCACAATGGTTGACTTATGTGCTCAAAGACAAAGACAGAAAGCAATACGAGACAAAGACAGAGCAATACAAGACAAAGACACAGCAAATGACAAAAGATAGAATAGCGGGTCAATCAGGCAATGGGGTTCATGACCAATTTGGTTAACCAAGTTGTAGTCAGGCAAGGTTATACCCAAAGATCAGGCAATGCACGGATGAGTCAAGTTAAGCTTTTTTAAAACATGCTGGGGTCAACACAATCATAGCAATTTATAGCGAGTTTATAGCTAGGTTTCACACAAAGCACAGGTCAAGTTGAAGAGTTTCAACAGTGGTCTCCAGTGAAGCCTGTGGTTGCGGCTCTAATGGCTCATGCTCGGGGGGTGTGCGCAGTGGTATGCTCAAGTTTATGCTCAAAGTTGACGCAAGATAAGCTCAGCGGCCATGGGTGGAGCTTGCCCAAGGCACATGAAAGTTAAGGTCCAGGGGAATGAACAACTACTCGATGCAAGTGGTGACACGGTCAACGAGTCTGAAGACTCACTCAGATCAAGAGAAGCAAAATTACGTGGCAGCCTACTCGGTTGATGTCACCATGGTCATGAGAATCATACAAGCATATATTTGTGTTTCAAACATGCTCAAGTGTCACAGATAGTAGAGTATTTTCACGGGATATGCTCATAATGCACATGGTTTACAAATATAGATGCTCATACAACTCAAAGACCTCGCATAACCTCGTGTCCAATTCAAATACAGAATAGTTCAAATACCAACTTGGTTTAGCCCAAATAAGAATCAGTGTTTGCTCCTTCCTTCCTTTTCTTGGGCTGCTCGACTTCTCAAAGCTGCAAAGACCATTGGTCCGCTTCCTTATTGCTTTCCTTGCTTGAGAGGATATGGTATGCATGCACTGCTCAAGCTAGATGGTCGTACTCGCAGGGATGCAATTCCCAAATAAACAATGAAGACTGGGGCTAAGATACACTAAGTTGTTTATAGATAAAAATGCGGATGATAAAAGTTATACTAACATAACGAAGTGAGCGACTAACGGTGAAAATGCAAAACGATGAAGATGCAACAAAAGAGAGCAGCTAAGTTATACTAGCGAGAGGGGTAAATGAAACTACAATGCGAGATAAAACTAAGTTACACTAATCGCAGCTAAGTTATACTAAAAGCAGGACTTAAAAGCAAAAATTGTAAAGTGAATATATACAGAGATGATTGAAAACAGTGAAGTCAAGCCAAAAATCACAGGGGCACGCACCAAGTCCCGGCCCGGGGCGCTAAAAACTTGGTAGGCCTCGAATGTGTATATTTATGACCTACATGTTATACCGCAAGTGCACGGCGTACTATCGGAGACGCGGCAGTACGGGTCGATCCCACAAGGACTTGTGGTGCTCTAAGGTTGATTAAGGCTTTGCTAGACCGAGTTTCAAGTGGCAATGGGTAACACGAGATGTTTTTGTGCCGATACGGTGATTTTGACTAAGAAGTGAACCTAAACTAAGGTAAACGGTGACAAAGGGGTGCTTGGGTTATCAAATCCACCTCTAAATTCCTATTCGTGTTGAACTAAATTGAGCTTCTTGTTGTCCTATGATTGATAAGGGCGGAGGTGTCAATTCCACCACCTATCTCTCCCTGTAATGCCTCAATTAATGAGCCTAAAGTCTTGACCAGAGCACTAGTTGTCTAATTTAGTACAACTAGTCAAGGAATCAGCATTTGTATCTAAGGTTGAGCCGCAATACACTCAACACTGAGGTTGTGACCTAACTACGGTGTATCCATGGCTTTGGTATACCTTTGTGAGAGAAAAGCATTGGGTATTTGTAATTGAAGACATTTGATAACATTAAGCATTCAAGATGGTTCAATCATAGTTAAAAATTGAATATGGAGTTAGGGTCTCATTCACACTTTAGCAACTAAATTAAAACACTAAAACAACAGAAATTAAATCTACAAGGATGCTCGGCTAATCCGAGCATGACTAAAATCATGTTCTCCCCTCTTCTATTTATACATGCAACAATTTCCCCAACCTACTGACAAACCCTAATTCAATTTAAAATAGAAATTAAATCAAAATAATTCGAACCCATACTACGATTCTATTGCCTCACTCTTGTCGTGCGGCTTTGAGAGCTCCCTCACTTGATTGATTGATCAAAACCCAACCCTAGTTCTTCCTATTTCTCACTTAGTCTCTAGGAAAGAAGCTATGAGAGAAATAGAGAGAAGCTAGGGGAGAAGGGGTGCGGTTGGAGGCCGTGGTGTTGGTGTTGTCGGGGGTAAGGTGAGGTGGTGATGGTGGAGACGGGGAGATGGAGGGAAGGTGGCGGAGCGAGCTGCCTTTCTGTGAGAGTGACGGGAGAGGAAGAAAGAGAAGATGGAAATGAAATGAGTTTGTCTCGATGGGTATAGGGTTAGGTATTTTTGGTGTGAGCGTGTACATCAAGATTTGATGAGACGGGCCAGCAGCGTTGGATGTGTGAGTGAAGATCCGAACAGGTCGAGATAGAGTTGGGACGATTTGGTGTTGCACGGGAGCAGCGAACTCGATGCACGTGGAGCGCAGCGACCGTAGGATGTAGCTAGGGTGAAATCTCAACGGATTGGAGTGTACGGGCTCGATTCGGGTCGCGGGTCGGGTCTAGCTCAAGCCCATGTCTTGTAAATGAGTTGCTACTTGTTGAGTTGCATCACAGCAGCCCGGGTTTTGGCTTTCTGCTCCATAGATGCTCGACTCCATTCTTTCGCTCCTTGGCTCTCCGTTTTTCCGAGCTTTATTTATTACCTAAAAACACAAAATTAATTAATACAAATATTTATTCGTGAAAACAAAGAAAACACAGACCCGGGATAATATCCGATTTCTAAACGCAAAAAGATGAGTAAAATGCCAATAAAAAGGTGTATAAATATGCACTATTTGGCACTAAATCAGAGTGAGGGATGAAAAGCTCTATGGGATTCATGGGTTTACGGCATTGAACAAATCAAGAAAGATGAAGGTGATATGAAGAATCGATCTCAAAATTGTTGGGGATAAGTGGTGTTGCGGGGGCTCTGAATCGGGATTGGTGGATCGCATTGCGGTTAAGAATGGTGATGCGATTATATAGTTTTATTTTTGGTTGTATATACGAATGGGCAGTGATGGTGTCACTACAATTGTTCTGTATTTGAAGCTTTGGTCCAATGAGTGGTTGAAATGATTGGTGATGGAGTCAAGAAGTGGCGATTACTAGTGATGGCTTTGGTTTTGTTGAAATTGAATTGCGGGAAAGGGTTGTCTTCTTGTGATAAAAATGATGTTGATACCCGCTAATGGGTGCTGCAATGATGAGTTAAACCGAGATTGCGATTCGAGGAGATAATGGAGCTCTTGGGTCACAAATGAAGGTGTTGGTGCTGGCTGGCCTCGATGGCTGCGTGGGCAAAGTGCCGTGATGAGGTCCTGCAGTGCGAGGCGAAGAAGTGCAAATGAGTCTTTGTGGCATCTCGATGGAAATGGTGTTGATAGAGCAGCATATGAATGTGATAGAAGGTACAGAGATGAGGTGAGGAAGGTTGTTGTGGATGATTTGAAATGGGACTCTATGAATTGAGGATTTCGTTGAGGTTGTGGTGATTGTCATGGGCTATGAGCTAGAAGTGATTGGTTTATATGATGTTGTGTGGGTGTGTTCGTCGGCCAAGATGGAAGAGATGAGCAATTGTGTTGCTCATCGGATGGAGATGATGCCTAAATGGGTTTGTGAGTCGAATTGGTGATGAGATGTGCACTGCAGAGATGGCGCAGATGGATGACATTGAGATGGAGCCGCTTTAAGCCCGAGATGAACAAGGATAAGGAGGTTTATGGCACAGATATCATGGGTTGTATATGGGAGCAAAGTACTGGGAATTGGGTGGAGTTTGAGTTGAGTATTGGGCTGTATTTCAGTAAGCAAAATGGTGATGAAAGAAGTTGCGGAGTTGGCATTAGGTGAAGCCTGTGATTCAGTGGTGTGTCGCTTACAACTTTTTAAGAATGGCAAGTGATTGAAATGATTGTGGCAAAGGCTCTATGGTTGCGAGTTATAGAGAATGGAGCAGCCGGAGTTATAAGTTGCATAGCCATCATGGTCGGGGTGGTATTGGTGCAAATGAGCTAGAGGCTAATGAAGGTCAGGACAATTGCAGCCTAAGGCTTTGATGGTTGCAGTGTGATGGTGTTGTGGTGTTCAGCGCTTAATAGAGATGATGGTGCATTACTGAGTTGACCGAGGTTCAGGAAGGCAAACATCATGGTCGAAGCACAATGATTGTGCTCTGCAGCTCGGCCAATGCAATCAAGCTGTGGAGCCAAGGTCACTCACCAAATTGAGTCCGACTTGGGTCTAACTCATGATCCGACTTTCCCGACTTGGTTTGACTCGGTCTGACCGAGTTGACCCGGAGCTGACCCGCTTGACCCGACCGAAGTTGACTCACACCGATCCACGTGAGACGCTGGACTTTGCCGGTCACCCGAGATGTTTTGCCACTATTCCGCCAATTTCCCCGCCACAATACCAGATTTCTACGACCACTTTTGGGACATATTTTCTACATGGGTTTCTCCTTCTTATGACAGTTGGATTTTCATCCAATGGACTTTGAAGACTAGACCTAATTTTAGAAGTTGGAGAAAAGCTATATAAGGGAAAGTCTTCTACAACTTATGATATATCTTAATTCTTGGAATTTTGGAGAGCCGTTTGTTTACGCTTCTAGGGTTTGCTTTTGTTCTTCTTCTTCATTATTTTATTATTGAATATTGATTATGATGAACTCCATAGCTATGAGTAAAATAAACATCTTATTGGTTATGGGATAAAAGTTGATTTCTCAACATGCTTTTGATTCAATGAATTAGGTTTGTCTCAAGTAATTTATTGTTTGTGATTCACAATTAATAGTGTTATAAGATTTGAAAACTTGTTAGGTTGAGTCCTAATCAATCCGATTTGCGTTCATCTCTAGAGCTTTATTAGGTTTTCAATACGAAAAAGTTGTTTATCCACGATTCTAAGTAGCATAATTGTGGTTAGTGCTTGTAGTGATTTATCCTACTAGTCATAAGTGAATCATAACTTTTGTTAAAACGTTTAGTGCTTTACACATTCGTTTGCATTGATGAGTCTTATTCCATAAAACTTAATGCTTTGAGGGAGTTAAACTTAATTGTGCTTTTACACTTTAGGTTGCTTTCTAGGAAGAATTCACATATGCATCTTTTAATGTGGTTGAGATGAAACAGGAATTAACGGGTTATACTTGCGATCAAGGTATCCTAGGACTTTTAATAAATACGATTAAAATACCAATTCTAATCATTGATGAAAATACATGTTTGTGAATGATACTATCCCGTGACCAATATCTTCTCCTTATTGATTTCTCAAATTATTTACTTTGCTTTAACTATTTTTATTTGCTTAGATGCAACAAACATTCGTGGTTACTTAGAAACTGAAATTTTATAACAACGAAAGCCTCTCTGTGGATACGAACTCTTTCTTATCGCATACTATATTTATATCTAGTTGATTGAGAAAGTGAAATTATATTTGACGGATTGACAACCGACCACTTAAGGCATCCAAACGTGTAGCTCATAACAGAAGGTGAACTAAAGAGTGTGATGTTGTGCATCAGAATGCAACATTGCCTTCCCCTGAAAAGGATCCTTGTCCTCAAGGATAAATCGAGGGTAATGAGCTTTGATGTTGGAGATGGCTTCCCAAGTAGCATCCTCTGGTGAAGAATGCGTCCATTGAATCAAACCTGTCGCACCAGCTTCTTGCCTATGAGTATAGTTCTTGTCTGCAAAACCTTCTCAGGTAACATGATGACATTTCCTGTGGGATCAACAACTGGTAATATAGAAGAAGGTGTATGTTTGAGACCAATGTGTTTCTTCAACTGTGAGACATGGAAGACAAGGTGGATACGAGAACTAGATGGCAATTCCAACCTGTAAGCCACGTTGCCAATCTTCTGCAGAACCTTAAAATGGCCATACAACTTTGCTGAAAGTTTGAAGTTTTTCTTGAGAGACACAGATGCCTGTTTGTATGGTTGAAGCCTCAGATAGACGAAATCCCCTACCTCAAATGATCTTTCAACTCTTGAAATGTCAGCATAAAGTTTCATACGTTCCTGAGCCTTGCTGAGGGATTCTTTGAGTAAGTCAAGCATATTGGCTCTGTCCTTTAGGTATGACTCCACTTCAGCTATAGAAGTTGTTGCAGTAGTATGAAAGGCCATGTGTGGAGGTACATACCCATATAATGCCTGAAAGTGAGACATTTTCAAGCCTCTATGGTAGCTAGTATTATACCACCATTCTGCCAGTGCCAGCCATTGACTCCAGCTACTTGGTTTATGGCCACATATGTGATAAGCACGTAAATGTTACATTTATACCCATATTTATATTAGTTAGGACTCGATATTTTGGCTACTAACACCATCTTAGTGCTTTTGTAGAAAGTACAAACAAATCCAATCATCAGAAGAAGAAATGATTAAACTGGAAGTTATATTGGTGTTTGCGACTTATGGCACTAGAGGAAGAAGTTTCACAGTGGGCTTCCACAATTATTCATGTTTGTAGCACCACCTGGTTGGCTACATTTCACGACCAAGGAAGTGTTGGATATTTTCAATATCTTAGAAAATAAAATGGTTTTCTGTTTTGGTTTACCACTATGATGGGGAAGTGTTCTGTGTTGGATAAACACAATGGATGTTAGTTGGAGATGAAAAGACACCTTTAATAAGTGTGATGGTTCATAAAAGACAACCATTCCCAATAGACACCTTATGTGTCTTTTGGAAATGAAGAGGCATCTCCAATAGGCATGAATATCCCTATAAATAGTGAAGACATTCTCCCATTCTTCACAAGAAATGAATTCAACTTGTTTTCTCTCTTTCTAAAGCATCATCAGAATTCTTTCTAGTGTTCTTGGTTGGGTCAAGGGTGCAAACCTTGAATCCAATTCTTCGTTGTAGGCTTTCATTGTATCCTAAGGCATTATTTCGCACACCAGGTATAATCGCCAATTGATATTGGAGGGTAGAAATAATCGTCTAAAAGAAATCGTACGAGCCTTGAAAGCTTTTGAGTACAACAATTTCTTTTGCGTTTCTTTCATCCTCCGTTTTTACCCAAAATTTCCAACAGTTTTAGACGATTAGTTTCTCGACAATGGATGATGAAACGGGTTCTGATTTCGGATGATCAGCTTTGGACTTTATCATACTGTATCAGCAGTTGGGATTTTATTTAATTAAATATGGTTTGCGTCAAGGAGAAAGTTGAAAGTAGTGGTGTATATCGCTCCATCAATGAAAGAGAAAGAAGCTTGAAGAATAAAGAGCGAAAGAACAATGAAACCGTCATCGCAAACCCTTTCAGCCATGTCAACGCTGTATATCTCAAATGATTAGAAAATTCTAATCAAGTATCGGGGATTGGTACGTGCTTCTAGTCAAGACGTTTGGAAAATGATCTTTCCAAATTTTCTCCAATCGGTCGAAAGGCGGATGACAGGATAATTGGTTAGTATTCTTTTAATTTATATACTGATCATACGAAACTTTGATATCGTGCATGTGTAAATTGCTGTCGCATATGAGTTTGGATGATATGCCATGCATCTCCCATGCTGTTGAATGAAAAAGTAGGATAATATCTTCGTAAGTTTATTAGCATCCTGAGAACTATTGCCGTTTCAAGTGGCTGATCACGATAACTGCTCTTGTGAATGATAAGTTGGATGCATATCAATGGCCTGTGATTCATGTATCAACCATGTTTCCAATCTCCTCTTGGAAGTTTTATATGTTGTTATATACATTTTAAAGTTTAGTGCCGTTTCATTGTGTTTGCATCTAATGATTTAGAAACTTCAAGATTGGTGTGTAGATACAAGTTCTACACATCTGGATTGTTCAAATCCTTGAGATGCCATTGCTTCAAAAAAAAAAAGGTGTCTACTTAATGTGTAGGTTCATTTTAAACATGACCACAGTAAGTTTTGGTTTGTACAATCGGTTTTGTGTAACGGCATATTCTGGCGAAAGGTTTCCTTCTCTGTGAACTGTCACCATTCTCTTAATGGTGAAGACGCATCACTGAATGACGCAGTTATTACTGAAAAAGAATAAAAACCGCAATTGATCTCCTAACCCTAGCGTTTGTGTATAAAAAGGAAATGTCTCTCTACTTTAACAGGATTTCCTTTTATCGGAAATTAGAAATGTTGAGACCCACTTTCTCTGAAATTTCTGGACTTGGGTGCCAGATTTATGTTGCAAGAGAAGAGAACACTCTTCCGTTAGAGAAGGAGTGCTTCATCATGTTTGATGACGGTCATCAAATGCATGTGGGTGGATAGGGATTCAAATTAGATATTTCCTTCATTTTAAAATCAGTAGGGTCAAAGGGAAGTTTAATTGGAATGATTGTTTTCAGGGAAAATGAATATTCGGTTTGGTAAGATTGCATAAACCATGTTTTGTTCGAGAAATTCCTTACCAAAACTTGAAAGGCCACTTGTACATGACAGTATGAATACAGTTTTTGGCCTGATTGACAGTGGTCCACGGAATGTCTGTATAATTTCTGGTGGCGCAGACTAATTGAGATGTATGATTTCAAACATGGACATGGATCTAAATGTTGATCGGAAATTTTATGTCAAAATTTGAAATGTAACAGATTAGTCGTCATGTGTACTACGGGACTGTTGATTCCCGTTAAGTGTTAAGCATTCTGGGACAGTCTTGTAAACTGTGGGGTCTCCGTTGGCTGATTGCTTACGATTAAGGAAGACTTAAATGTCAAACCCACTGGTAAGATCTTGTGTCAAGATGTGCATTTGAGTTCAACCAGAGATTTCATGAATATGGGCATATTCCTGAAATGTGGGGGAGAAGACTAAGGTCTAGCCTACGGAGATTAATACACTCCAAATGTGGGGGTTCAGAGACTCCGAGACGTTTTCACATAAATGGGTGACTATGAGAATTGGATAACTTAGGCGGCAAAAGTTATAGATGTACATATTACCGGTGAATATGTAACGATTGGAAGATTGGGCACGCGACCAAATATCCAACGATGAGATGTTACGATATTACAACGATGCATAAATTATGAACATTTGCATTATATAATGTAAAATGTTAAATAGACATTGTCTATGTTTTTGGGTATAAATTTGTAGAAGATTGGGCATGAGTAGAGGAGTTACTCATCGTAATAATGTGCTTGTTGAAATAGCAAGTAAGTTTGCCTACAAATTTTTTATGCCTCTAGTGTATGCAAGTCTATAATGACTTCTTGTGAATTAACCGTAAATGTTAATTAGGATCACTAGAGAAGTTCAATTATTTTGTAAAATTAAATAGGAACATTTTGTTTTTGTAATTGATTGCATGAGTAGATGCAATTAATGAGGAAGAATGGCTTAGAACCCAACTTGTAGAGATCCCATTTTTGGAAGAAGCCATCTCAAGCGGTCTTGATTAATTGTGAATCAGCATGATGATCTATAACGTCTCTAACAAAGACTTATAATGAAAGGTCAAGACATACAAGTCTTGTACATTGAACTGTAAGTCAATTACTCAAGAAAGGAGTAACCAGCTAGCCATTGAAACGGAGAATAACTTGGCGGGACATATTTATGGAAAGTCTCCCAAAGGAAATGTTTTCAATGAAGTATAAAGAAATGGGACTAAGGTCTGGAAGGAAGGTTGATCTCCCAGCAGTAAACCCAACCTATGTTTTGAAAAAGATAAACAAGGTTCAATGTGGTACCAACAAGTTATGGATAGAGAGATTATGGAGCATTAATATAAAACTTCCCATTTCTAATTAGTGTCCTGGTTCTCAAGTAAGAAAACAGATGATATTAATCCTTAATAAGTCTAACTTTTATCACAAGGTGTCTCTTAAAACACCTTCGAGACTTACCTATATGAGTATGGAAATCTGCCGTTTCCAAGAGAAGAAGACCGTTCTCAAAGAAGACTCATGAATCAAGGATATAAGCACATGGCCATTAACGTGCTTGGCTACGTAACACATGATTTATGAAATCAATATGTGTGGAGACTCCCGCTTTATCATAAGGGATACTTGGTTCAAGATTGGTTTCACCATAGAATCTCGATAAGGCTTTGAGTTTCTTACACTAAGTGAAGGTTCAAATCCAAAAGATACCTATCATTTATGTGTTGATTTCAACGATGATGCTTAGTCTCAATTGTGCTTGAACCACGCTGGCTTGATCCCACTTGATGCAATGAGGCGGGCCACTTCTTGACGCAATAATCCTGATTTAAAAGTTTTGTTTTATTTTTATTTTCATGTTTTTGGTTATTGAAAATAGGGGAGATTGTTGGATATTTTCAATATCTTAGAAAATAAAATGGTTTTTCCTTTTGGTTTACCACTATGATGGGGAAGTGTTCCTGTTGGATAAACACAATAGGAAGGACACGGATAAGAACAAAGGATTTTCTTTGTTTACCAAAGCACTTGAATCTCCATCTCCATTGGACCTTAAGAAATAAGTGGAGGACGTATCATCTTTTTCAACCACACCTTGCATGTGCCAGCGGGATATGAATCAGTAAGGCAGTAATGGTTTGCTCTACGAATTACATTATAGATCGACAGAAACGGAGTTGAGATGGCAGCAAACAAGGGAAGGATGCGTACCAGGTTGAGCTGCAACTATGAGATGGAGAAATATTGAGCTCGAACGAGAGATGGATTTAATCAGTTGTTGTTGCATGCAGTGGTGGTCGGAGATGGGATTGACTCATTTTTGGCGTTGATCAATGTCGTCGGATGAAGGAGTTGTTGCCGAGACTTAGCCGGAAAGAATGGAGAGTGGAACTGGTGCTGTCTATGTTTGGCAATGGCGATTGTTTAGAAGATTATAGGTGGTCTTGGCAGTTCGAATCTTTGGCTGGATTTGTATGGGAATATTTTGAATGAGAGTTGGCAGCAGCGAGCCAGGTGATGATTGCATGGGTTTTGATATGGGCTGAACTTTGTTTGATTGGTTGAACTCGTCCCGATGGGTGGAGGAAGGTTATGAAGTAGAATGGTGACTGTGGTAATGGATTTCATCCATTGAGACGGAGAATAGTTACTGAGTTTGGTTGTATCGGTTGGCTCGTTCATATGGGGCTCTGTCAACTGAAATTGAGTTCAGTCAGGGGTTAAATGAGTTGTTTACAAGCAAGGCCGGACAAAGAAGACGGGAGAAGCTTGATGGTGGCTGAAATAAACGCGGTCAATGATGGTTGTGTTGATCGATCATTCTTGGCCTAAATTTGGTGCAGTGGCTTGAACTGCAGTCGTTAGACGAGTGCTGCTGTCAGGGTTTGTCGACCTGTAGTTGCTGTGAAGATACAAATTTAGTGATTTATCAGAGCATAAAATGGAAGAAGATGGATAGAGGTGTCGTTGGTGTTGGAAAATTGGGTTAAAAACAAGAGGATGAAAAAACAGAAACAAAACAATGGTGTACCCCTGACTTCAAGGCTCTTTCGATTCTTTTAGACAATAATTCGACCTTTCCCAATTAACTTGGCGAGTACAACAGGTCTCTCGAATTATGCCCGTGGATTCAATGAAGCCCTAACACCGTGTCGAATTCAAGGATTTACTTCCTTGACCCGACCAAGAATCACACTTTGTATAAGGTTCAATGATGCTTTTAGAGAAGAAGAAAACAGATTGTTTTTTTGATGTTGTATCAAAACGAGCAAAGGGAGATGCTATTTATAGATGCTTTTGCATCCGTTGGGAATAAGCGTCTCTTCATCACATGAACATGAATGGCGCCCTGTTGGAATCGAAGACTGGATTGAATTTTCAATTTGTCGAAACGATTCACGTAAAACCAACAACACGGGGGCCACGCCCAGGTGACCCCTATGGATAGCATAGTTGAAAATATTCCAACAGTTGGTTAGTCTGGCTGCACTCGGTGATGGTGGCAGTAAAGAGAGCTCGGAAATGGAAGGACATGGAAGAAAAGCAGTGAATCAAACTGTGGGCCCTTAGTTGTTGTTGTGGCCGACTGGGAAGGTGCACAAGACAACTGGATTTGGCGTCAGATGACTGAAGAGAGGTGTTGTTGGTTCGTGGAAATAAGAGAATGGAGGTCAGATGGGCGAACACTTTCTCAAGCAAACTAGTGGACTGGGCCTTGGCCGGGATGGTTAGGTCTTTCTTTTGTTTCCCTTGGTAACACTTATATATCGATATTAACAGAGAACAAAGGGAGGAGGCGGCTACAGAGCTGAGAAGAGGAGAAAACAAGGGTTTGCGGTTTTGATTTTATTTTCTCCATGGTTGGCTAAATCGTTTGTTAGGGTTTAGATTGAAACCAATTTATTTATATAGAATCTACGATGATATTTCTAATAATGATTCATTGATTAGTGATTTCTCTTCATATAACTTGGTTTTTTATCGTTCATGTGATTTTCTTGATTATTTATGCTTTTGAATTGATATTTCGTGCTTCGGTTAAATCCCTAGACGTGGTATGCAAGGATAGATAGGTAATGCTTTAGGATCGCTACATACGAAGCGAAGGAAGTTACAGCGGAGAAACTAAATTTTAGAATTTAATATAAAATCTTCCGGGACATGAGATTGATTTCGAAATTTGTCTTGAGTAATAAATAGAGATTAGTAGAGTTTTATATGATTGAATCGGTGGAAATCGAAAACCCTAACAACCCTTTCTCATTTTGGTTACGTCTTTGTTATTTATTATTTCATTTTGTCCGAATTTCTGAAAACTCTCAAAAAAAAACATCATATTGCGATTACTTAGTTTTTGGTATTAGTTGGTAGAGTATTTCACACTCCCTGTGGGAACGACCTGTACTTGCCATTATCTACTAGTTAGACGTTGTGCACTTGCAGTATATTATTATTGTAGGTTTCCCAACCTACCAATATGCACCTCAAGTAATTCTCCAGACATGCATTAACTCTTTCAGTTTGTTCATCTGTTTGAGGCTGATAGGCAGTGCTCAAGTTCAAGATAGTTCCCAAATCCCTGAACAAATCTTGCCAAAAATTGTTAGTGAACACTTTGTCTCTGTCAGACACAATAGAGGAAGGCAAACCATGTAGCTTGAACACATTAGTAAGAAATGCTTGTGCTACAAAAGCAGCTGTACATGGATGTTGTAGAGCAATAAAATGAGCATACTTTGTGAGCCTATCAAAAATGACCAAAATGACACTCTTTCTGTTGCTGACAGGGAGGCCATCAATGAAATCCATGGTAATGTGTTGCCATGCTTGATCAGGAATAGGTAGTGGTTGTAGTAAACTAGCAACATTGGTTTTATCACTTTTATTCCTTTGGCAAATGTCACAATGAGACGCCAAGAGTAAGATATCCTTTAGCATTCCTTGCCAATAAAAGTGGCTCTTAGCTCTAACATATGTTGCTTGTATACGAGAATGGCCACCCACAGCAGAAGCATGTAAAGAATTCAAGAGCATGTGTCTGACCACTACACCATTTTAAGGATTAGCAACGGCCCCTGGCTGTTGCTGACTGGGGTCGCAACGGCAGATCCCTGTTGCAAAACAGCGTGTTGCATTTTTTCGCAACGGATCATCTTGGTCAGCAACTGCCAATGCCGTTGCGAACATGTTTATTCGCAACCGAAGTCTGTCGTTGCTAAGTTGTTGCTATTTATAGGAATACCCCTACCCGGAACTAAATGTTATTGGTTCTGGTTCTAATTTATTGGTTCTGGTTCTAATTTAGCAACAGAATGACGACATTGCTAATCTTTTGCAACAGAAAAAAAAACGGTCAAGTCTTCATTGACCTGGTCAAAATCCATTTCTCCCAACATTTACCCCCCTGCAGTTACCCAGTTCCCCATTTTCATCATTCCAAAGATATACAAACTATGTCATTCATTCAATGGACATAAACAAATATACAAACTATGACACATTCATTCAATTTCATTTCCACATTCACCATTATGAAAAAAGGATTCTTCAATTGAAGTTAAACAAAAAGTATGAGTATTTGATACAAATGTATACAAGTATCACATTTTAAAAATGTCATTCAATTGAGATGATCATTAAGACCCAAAGTTTTGTGACTTGACATACAATGCTCTATGTTGTCGTTCATAAATGGATGGGTGACCTAGTTGGTGTCAACTGAAAGAGGCATTGAAAAACAGGGAAAGAAGGACTAATACATGGAAAGAAAGACCTAGTTTGTGTCAACTGGGACTCCACTTGCTTAACCAAATTCCTCTGCAAGTCATAAGTAGATTCAGTTGCAGCTGTCCTGCTTTTTGACTTAAGCCCAAATACCTGCATATGACCATAGACCACTATAAGTGAACCAAGCACAAAAATCCTCATCATATGACCTCGGGGCCCTACTGTCAGCTAAAAAGAAAAAGGTATTCAACATCTCATAGACCACTATTAACTTCCATTCTAGGCAGATATGTGACTAAACCAGATAAATTGTGTTGTTTAAGAACGCGACGATAACTTCAAAATTGATATTCATCTAAAGTTTACAGGTCAAACCAGAAGTTATTTGCTACAGAAAAGACCCAAATCCTAAACCCAACAACTATTCAGTTACGATCAAATGTGAGAGAAACTCAAGTCAAGCTGCTATTTTACCTTCATGTTAACAGCAAGATGGAACCGCTGCGTGTTCAATTTGGCAGTTTCATCAACAAGCCTTTTCAGGTTAGACTCCAAGTCATCCTCCCTAGAAATATAGTCTAATTTCAATCTTTTTTGATCTATATAGTCCAAGAAAACACATAAGAGAGTAAATGAACTTATGATCGAAACAACAAAAATTATAAGACTAGCTGCAGTTTGAGTTAAGGTATCGTACTGATATGGTTCTCCAATTCACGACGTTTTCTTTTTTCTTGCTGAATCGTGTTGTGAATACCTTCCTACAGAATAAAAAGATAAAATGTGTCAGAAGAGCAGACGCAGTCACAGGTAGGTTTAATTACTTCTATAGATTCATCGTAACATACACGCTGCCTTCGAAATTTAGATGCTTTGTTTCTGTAATTGGTTTTGCTCACTCTGAAGTTTTCTACAGAGTGCTTCTAGACCAGTAATAGTGTCTTACAACTCTCTTTTACTTGACCTAAGTTTTTGAATTTCACCAGCATATACACCTAAGAGAAAAAAATGAAGCACATAAGAGGTCTCAAACAACTCTTAGACAAGACTATTGCGCACAAAAAGCTTTCAGATACATATTAGATAAAAAAAGGCGCGAAGAAGAGAATGAATCAACACCTGCGGATACATGTCCACCGTATCTAGATTTGGTCCATCTGTAGTGGTTTTCTGGACTCCAAAGATCATGAATAACAAGTTGGTTGAAACCAGTAATGTATCGGAACAAAATGACCTTGCACATGCTTGTGGTAATGGAAATGATATGACTGTAGGGACTATTGTTTGCTTCTAGAAAATTGAATAACCACAAAATTTTACTCCAAATGAAAATAAATAACTTTTTGTTTAAGAGGCATCAAGATAAGACATGCTCAAAAATTGTATATACGTGTTTGAAATTCTCAGCAGCTAAGCATTCATATAAGAGTTAAAATAAAAATGCAATGAGGTATCGTATGAAAATTTGAGACCAATAAAATTTTGAGATGTTGATTTAGAAGTGTGAACTGCTCAAGAAGTCACTCAAGATTAGTTACATTCAACAAGTATTTTTGCTTCTCCACCTAAAGGATAGAACTCTAATCCAACAGTCAAGACAAACTCCTTGAAGTTCCAATGGGTTGCTAGTCTAACACGATGACCATAATCATGTACGAGAAAGGAAATTCAACACCAATAAATTAGTGAAATGTACATTGATGTGCTCCTATTTCTTGATGCAGGTGTTGCTCCCAGAATGACAAATAAAAAGCTAAGCAAAGGAAATTTCAAGATGTCAAAAATATCAATACACAGAAAGGGTATAAGCTTATAACCTGTAAAAGTTTACCAATTGCAATAAATGGATGTACATCTCCTCGGGTACCGACAATAAGCATTACTATCTGCAACTGTTGTATATACCGAAGGTCCGTTGAGTCAAGAGGTTCCTCGTCAACTGCCTCACTGCCAGCATCTGCGGTTTCAAAATCAAAACCTCCATGTCTAACATCTATTGGAACTTCAAACTCAACAGTACCATCACGTTTCACAGTACCCATCCGCTCCAGCATTTCAAGCTGTATAATCGAAAAATAACTTCTCAAATCAATAAGATATACAAACTTTGATAGATGTACCTCGAGGAGGACAGGACCATACACTTCCTTTTTAAACTCGCCGATGTTCTTGTAAGTTGTAACCAGCGATAAGCCTCGTATATTTTTTCGGCTTTTAATTTTTCAAAATGAACTAATAGATAAAACAACCAGCAATGCCATCATTAGCTACAACAGAGCATGCAATGAAGGATGCTCGGTGCATTTCTCTATTATGATAATTTGTTCCTTAAATAGTTCCATATCAATGAAAGCATACCAGCTTTTCCATGGACAACCTTGTGGTTGGTGCAGGAAAAGTAACTATAGAACCATATAGATCTTCTCTTTTAGGTATACAAAAAAATAGGCAATTCATTCGCTAATTCATCTCTGGCTAAATAAACGAATAGGGTTTCTTTAGCTTTCACTCCCACAGGCAATTCAAGTTTTTGGAAAACCTTATTTGACAAACAGATAAAAAAACGAAACTCCAAAACCACCAGAAAAAAATCCAAGACTGGTGTATTGAATAGCCCTGTAACCTGAAGAACTCAATGTGAAAGAACAAAGATTTACTTAAAAAACTCATGCAAGAGTTGACTTCATTTATTTACATCCCTCATCTATAGTTATCTAGCAGATAAATGGAGATGAAAATCCAGACGAACGAACCCTATTCTGCTTTATAAAGATTTTTAAACATGAAATCTTTGAAAATGATCCTGATGATGAATTAAAACCCTTAATTGGGAAAAAAAAATCGAAGGAAAACATAGATTTTAGGTTTTTGAAACCTAAAATTATCTTCTTTTTTTTTTAAAACTGTTCAAAACATCAAATATAAATGATTAATAGAAAAATCAGGGTAAACTTAAACTAAAAATTAAACGAAACCCTAGAAATCGAACTTAAATCTATAAATTGAAAAAATATATTCACATCAGAAACCCTAGAAATCAAAATCTCTAAACCCTATAAACTGAAACGAAAGGATGGCGCGAACGATTATACCTGGCTGTTGATTTCAGTGGTTTTAGAGATGAAGTTCTTCATGCAGAGTTGGAAAGGAGATGAATGTTCATAGATGGAGAAGAGATGGAGAGGAGATGAAAGAGCCTGGCCGAGAAAAATGAGATATAAATCTTCTCGATAAGGCAGGATATAAGTTAACTTAGGATGAAGGGTGGGAAAAAAAAGAGGAAGGCTTGACCGAAGTTTGACTGGGGTGTATTTACCAGTCCTAGTGTTCCCGACCACACACGCGCTTCACACGCTTAAACCCAGCGCAGTTGCAATTCGCAACCTTACGTGTGCGGTTGCAAAATTCGTAACAGATACTAGACGTTGCGAAAAATTAGCAACAAGGATTAGCAACAAATATTTCGCAACGGCACTACTGTCGTTGCAAAATTGGGTTGCAAATCCCTTAAAATGGTGTAGTGGACCTGACCACCAGTGCCAATGTAAAGCCTATTCTTGTATCTTAAGATGCATTCCTTGTATGTGAAGTGAGGGACACTATCAGCCTGAAAAAGTAGCCGAGCAATTAGTTGTGCTTCTTTTTGATCCTGCTCATATCCGTGGATGACATCTTGTACCCATGTTGGTGTAGAAAGAGATAAAGTATTGCAAGTAGCTTCAGTCATGGGTCTTCTAGATAAAGCATAAGCAATAATATTTTTAGTACCTTTTTTATATTGTATCTCATAATCAAATCCCAAAAGCTTAATGAGCCATTTTTGTTGTAAGGAAGTAGTGATTTTCAGGTTAAGGAAGTAATAAATACTGTGATGATCTGTTTTGATGATAAACTTGTTGCCCTGAAATATTGTCTCAACCTTTGCACAGCCATGACAATGGCTAGGAATTCCTTTTCATATGTGGAGAGTGCTCTAGCTCTAGGTCCTAATGGCTTGCTGAAGTAAGCAATTAGTTTACCTTCTTGAAGTAGTACAACTCCAATGCACAAGTCACTAGCATCACTTTCAACAATAAATTGCTCAGTAAAGTCTGGCAAGGCTAAGACAGGTGTAGTGCTCATGGCTATTTTAAGTGCCTCAAAGGCAGTTGTAGCAGCTGGACTCCGGTGGAATGAATTTTTCTTGAGAAGGTTGGTGAGAGGTTTGCTTATAGCTCCATAATGCTGCACAAATTTTCTATAGTAGCCAGTGAGACCAACAAATCCTCTCAGTTCCTTAATATTCTTAGGTACTGGCCAAGATTGCATACAAGCAATTTTTGTTGGGTCAGCAGAAACCCCTTTAGCTGTGACTATATGACCCAGATACTCCAATGAAGGTTGTCCAAAACAACATTTAGACATCTTAGCAAATAGTTGATGTTGTCTGAGTAAAGAAAAACCAGCCTGAGATGGTCCAAGTGCTCACTCATGCTGTGACTGTAAATGAGGATGTCATCAAAGAAGACCAACACAAATTTTCTTAAATATGGTTGAAAGACTTCATTCATCAGTGCTTGGAATGTAGAAGGAGCATTGGTGAGGCCAAATGGCATGACCTTAAAATCATAATGTCCTTGGTGAGTGATAGGATTCTGGAAGAACCCTATATGTGATAACCGCAATCGCACGGTGTCTAACTAGTAGACAGAGGCAAGTACGGGTCATTCCCACAAGGAGCGGTAAATGCGCCAAGTCGTCAATACAAGGATCATGGATTCCTCATGCCTTCCGCTAAAGGTTAGTTGAATTTCCCTGGCAAACTCTTAACGTCTTGCCCTTTCCATTTTACTCTTGTCTGTCACCATCTCATGCTTACCCCGCAACAACGTCACTGTTACGTGCTAAGGAGGGGACTTAATGTTGATGGTGGTTTTTAGCTTAGGGTTAAAATTGTAAAACCTTGCACCTGATGTGACGTCACTCTGCAAGGAAACAGAGCCACGTGTGCTAACCTCTCCACTGGAAAATTTATTGAGCCGCTCAATAAACTTACATGAAATTTATCCAGACTGGCGAATCCCAGATATTCTGTAAATTTCGACGCCTCACGCATATTCACTTAAATATAAGTTCCTCTGGATGCCTTCTATGCTATGTTCTCCGGCTGAACTCTTAATGTTGATATGGCATGACGATTTGTGTTCACTCGCAGCAGAGTAGCATGAATCTCCAAGTATCAAGAATAAGATCTTTGCATAAGGTATTCAATCATAAAAGCATGCTGCTCTCTGGCAACGAACTTAAAAGAACTCTGTGTCGACACATAGAATTCAGTCAATCTGACTAACTTGCAGAAGTTAGGGTTTCGCGCCTCGCGCAATATACTAGACCTTGCTTGTCAAAATTAATTAAATCCCCCACAGCGCTGGAAGTGTGGCCACGCCCTAGCTTGCCGGCCCCACTTCCCATTGACCAATCAGGTCGCCCTAAAGGCGCCACACTCTCACCAGAAGTGTGGTCGCGCCTTATGTTTGGCCGGACCCCTTTGTGGCCAATCAGGTTACTCCAAATTTGGCACCATACATTAAAGGCCAAACGCACCTTGCAGCGCCAACATGCTACCTTGGCAACACGCCATGCTACTTCGGCAACATGCCAAAATGCTACTTCGGCAACATGCCAACACGCTACCTCGGCAACATGCCATGCTACCTTGGCAACATGCCATGCTACTTCGGCAACATGCCAACACGCTACCTTGGAAACACGCCATGCAACTTCGCAACATGCCAACTTCGTGGCAACCTGCCATAAATAGCCACCCACGGCAATTTCTACTCCTGTGGTCGTTTCCACACTATGGCCTTGCCATAGTTCCTTTGGCATAGGCATGGCTCCATTTGCACAAAAGTAGAGCCATGCCGCAGTCGCACGCCACGTGCGCTAATTAGGGTTTCGATAAACCCTAATTTGAGCAAATTGCTACCAAAGCCAATAACGTTCCCAGAGCAACGAGATTGGCATGGCAACAAGGCCAATGTTGCCACGCCACATGTGGGTCCGACTCCACGGCGCCTTGGCCACTCCAAACCCTAATTCTTCCACGAAGAGTTCTTCCACGGCGCTTTGTCCAGGCCAAATCCTTCCAACGGCGCCAAGACTTGTCCAGGCCAAATCCTTCCAACGGCGCCAAGACTTGTCCACGACAAATCCTTCCACGACGCCAAACCCTAACTTTGGTTGCGGAGCCAATTTTTAGCTTTGGCCATACCGCAACATCACTGGTATACCATTATGCCGCTGCTACTAGCATGTCGCTATGCCAGGGCTACGCCACTAGCATGCCATTAGCATGTGGCTGATGCCACTTCGCTATACAACAAGATGTGGCCATAATCAATGGCCATCCTTCTTCATAAGATGCAATCTCGGCCATCGAAGTTAAAAAAACCGTGAAGTTTGGCGACAAGTTTTAGGCGACTAGCCAAGACGAGCCTAGCATCACATGATATTTACCTGCGGTAAGCCTCTCGATTTTAACTTGTCACGCGTAAGAAAGTGCTACACGTTCTCCACGAAAACACTCGAGACATCAAAATATGTCACAAACTGGGGGATGCTCATCAGGGTATTGGTCTGGCGGTTTACAGCGTACGGCGTGCAATGTGTTGCGTTACAAGAAAGTGTCATGAAGTAGGATAATTAGTTTTGGTGAAAAGTAACGGTGTAAACAATTCATTTCCTTCATCATGGAAGAGTAATGACCGGCGGTTACACGAATTCACTTCCTTCATCATGGAAGCATAACGTCTGGAAGTTATACGTTACTCTTTCCTTCCACCACTCAATCGTTTCCACTTCCTACGAGACCAGGGTACGTTTCACTATGACTTGTATAAATAGGTCTCACCTATTTCGACCAAAGGACAAGTTTTGGTCGTCAACACACAATATCTAGAAATCACTTGGTAGCTTTCCATCCTTCTTACCAGTTCTACTTGCTGATACAAGTCATAAAACGCCCATACTTCCAGAATCAACTATTCTGGTCTCAACACTTTCTTCGCTTCCCTCCCTAAGACCAACCCTTCTCCTTCACTTTGTGACTGAAGCAAGCCTGGAATGGCCATTTCTTGGTTTAGGCCAGGATTGTACAGATTGATCTCTCGAATCAAAAGTACTCACGTGCAGTACATTGTTTAGGGTTTAGATTTGTTTCTCACCCACACACCCAAAATTACCAAAATCAGCAGAAACGATTTTCACCCATAAACAATTGGCGACCACGGTGGGAGATTAATCTCTCAGTTACAATATCAATTTCCAATTTCCAATACCATTCTTCAACTCGATCTCAAGATGGTAGAACTCAGGTCTGGATCAGCAACAAACCCTGAGAACGCTAGCGCTGAAATCATCCCTGGTACTAACGCTCTTTCCAGTGGCGTTAATACGCCACCCACCAACACCAGCGGCGCGGAAAACGTTCCTTCAGGTGTTACACCACCGGTCACCAGAGGCAGAGCCGCTGCCTCCGCTCCCCATATTTCTTCAAGTGTGACAGCTTCAACCGTCACCAGAGCCGCTGCTACTCCGCCATCAGGACGAGAGACTGGAGGAGCCAGAAGAAGCCGATCTCCTCTTACCACTATTGATTTGATGGAAAGACAAAAGGTTCTCGTAAGGCTCAGACATACATGACTACAACTCATAAAGAGATACCTATTTTCCTCAAGACACTAACAAGCGGCTACCACAAGAGTCACGTCCACCCCCTTTTAACATCTGGCGCAAGCACTTCAGCAGGACGCGCCTTTATAGATGAAGAGGCTCGTGTTGCTCCTAAACACCCAGTAGAAAAGAATCAGAAATCCAATTTCATCACACGTGAAGATCAGGAACGACTTCTCCAAAATCGAGGCAAAGAAAATCAGCAACCATCCTGAGTTCACATAGACCCTCTTCCCATCAGGAGCTGCATAATTTCTGGGGACTCCATCCACAAAATCGTGCAGTCTATGATGAAACATTTGTGTGAGATTCTGTATTTCTAGAAGGCGCATTCTCAAGACATACTTGCAGCCCTCAACCACACTGCATCAGGAAAGCAGTTGTTTCCATACAGGGAAGCCGTTCCCGAACCCCAACCTCTCTTAGAGAGCACGATTGATAGATAGAACCGGGGACTCCTAATCACTGTTTACTTGAAGGATGTCGAGTTTGACAGCACGCTGATTGACGAGGCCTCCGACTTCAACATTGTAACCGTCAAGGCTCTGAGAGTTGCAAGGGAAAATGAAACAAAAGAAACGTATTCTTTCCCATGAGGAGATAAACACTACTTACCGACCAGCACTATTTGTGACGTCTCCCTATATACCATCAAGTCGTTTTTCGAAGTCAAGGGTTAATGGCGCCCTCACTGGAGTTTTCTCCAGGAGCCGCTTCAACATTCTCTCGGGAAGCCGCTCCGCTTCCAGAGCCAGAAGTCGTTCCGCTTCAATATTTCTCTCTGGAAACCGCTTCAACATTCTCTCGGGAAGCCGCTCTGCTTTCAGAGCCAGAATCCGCTTCAACATTCTCTCGGGAAGCCGCTCCACTTCTTGAGCCAGAAGTCGCTCCGCTTCAATGTTTCGCTCTGGAAACCGCTTCAACATTCTCTCGGGAAGCCGCTCCGCTTCCAGAGCCATAAGTCGCTCCGCTTCAATGTTTCTCTCTGGAAACCGCTTCAACATTCTCTCCAGAAGTCGCCACACTCCTCACTATCAAGTATCGTGATCACAGCCAGCCAAAGATCGCAGTTGTGGCCACTTTTTGATCCATCTCGCTAAACCTCATGGTCGTGGACAGTTTACTCGCTTACGCATTCAGCCGATCCCTTTACTTCCATGGACTCCCACGCAATTCCAGCCAACCTATTTTGGTTCCCACGTGATGTAGTCTCTTCTGATCACATCTGCCGCTAAGAACTGTCGCTGCTTGTTTGTCGATACCATCCAGAGCTTCACCATAGCAACAACCGCTACAAGGGTAATCCGTATTTTTCCATTTTTTAGTTTCACATGGAAGAAGTAATAGAGACACCAGTACGGATGAAAGATAGTGATATCCTTATCATGGTCAACTCACCGACCATACCAGATATAAACATGTAAACCACACTAGGGGACTGAGGCTCTACACGGGATCCCTTCACTGTCAAATCTCAGAAGACACGGTCAACCCAAAAGTCATAGACACGACAAGGTCATCCACCCTTCAAATGTGTAGCGTAAGAATATCATCACCTCTCTGTCTAGATGGCGCCTGCAACACTTTACGAGGCCGCGGCGGATCCCAAGCCTACTCAGAGAAAACAACTTCAGTAACCAAAGAGAAGTGCGACTGGGGACTGCTCATCACGGTCCATCCCCGACAACAATCAAGCATCCATGAGATAACTCCAGAGACGCGGCTGAAATATTTTTCTTGAAGAGACAGAGGGAGCCACGATTAACGACATGACTCTCTCGCTTTTACTTCTTCGTTATCCAGAATATTTCCTCCATGTGATATTCCAAGCACCCCAGCATCACATCCAGGAGAGTATGATAAGATTGTATCAAATCACATAGGCGTGGATTCAAGGCGATGCAATTAAAGTAGGCTATACCTGGGGACTGAAGCCTCCTTCATTTTTTAGAAGCTTAAACGCAGTCACCACCTTACCAGTGAATGCATCCGAAGCACATGTTCCACAAGAAAATAGGCTCATGGTAATTACACATGGGGACTACCAAAATGTGACGCCTTCACTTCTCTCAACCAGGTCATTTCCGATTTCAACATCATCACTGTCAAAGTTTTACGAGCCGCAAGAATTTCTTAATATGAAGCCGTACACGTGCATCAAAGACCCCAAAAGCACGCCACAGAGATACATTCTCATATCTGGCCACGCCATCGGATATAACGAAAGTATAACTGGGGACTGCTCACCGCACTCCATGCAATAGTCCAAGATTCAGAAGATGATTCAAAGGATGTCGTTTGGAACAAAGTCCTTGAAGAATCGATAGCAGTACATCGGCAACGGAACGTCTCTCAACTCATCTACTTCACCCAATGGCTCCGGAAGATTTCGACCATACAAGTATCCACAACATATCATCATCGCAATCAGAAAGTCTAAGTACCAAATAACCTAAAGTCAAGGATGAACCAACAACGCAACCACAATCTCCAAGATTAGCCTTGACATTATTTCATCCATCCATCCAAAGAGTGCAATAGGGTTTGGTAAATTTTAAAATCTACTGGAGAGATCAGATACTCATTCTTATGGAGTCAGAACCTTATTACACATTCTAGAGAAGATCGATGGTACTGTTGGGTGGATATACGCGAGAGCACCTACCTTGAGTTCTCCTGGCTTGCCTTATCGTTAATTATAACCACTGGAGTTTGCTTTGTTACCATTAATGCTCGCGCTGCCCTCGCTAACAAATGACGAAGAGGAGCCGACATCGTAGATGAAAGCACTGAGCTGGACGAACAAAAACAAGAGGGTCGATACCCCTTTTCATACGAACACAGCTTTCTAGAGTTTGAACAGAATAAGGATTCCTTCTCGCTCCATGAATGGGAATAGATGATCGGGTCGCACCACGCTCATGCTCCATAGCCGAACAAGTAGTGTGCCAATATCTCCACTCCATGACCGAACCAGCAGCGCGCCAGCACGAGGAATACTAGTCGCTCAATCTACAAACGTTCCATGGCTCCAGCACTCTGTGGTCAAGCCAACTCTCCACGACTCCAGTACTATATGGTTAAGTTAGCGCCAATGCTCCAGCATTCCGCGACCCATCCAGCAAGCCTTCCAAGCTAGCCGCGCCATCGGCCCTTCCAAGCTAGCCGCGCCATCGGCCCTTCCAAGCTAGCCGCGCCATCACCCCTTCCAAGCAAGCCGCGCTATTCGCCATTCTGCAGCATCATATCCGCTCGGCCAAGATTGAAGCGCCATCTCCGATCGTTCAAAGCAACGCAATCTCCACCATTCAAAGTCGCGCCATCCGCCATTCCCAAGCCAGCAGCGCCATCTTCACCACCCCATGGCCCAAATTGGCACCAACGTTCCGGGAAGCAAAACTCTACGCCAACACCCTCTGGTCAAGCTGGAAATGCGCCAAGTCACAATACAAGGATTATGGATTCCTCATGCCTTCCGCTAAAGGTTAGTTGAATTTCCCTAGCAAACTCTTCATGTCTTGCCCTTTCGATTTTACTCTTGTCTGTCACCATCTCATGCTTACCCCGCAACAACGCCACTGTTACGTGCTAAGCTGGGGACTTAATGTTGATGGTGGTTTTTAGCTTAGGGTTAAAATCGTAAAACCTTGCACTTGATGTGACGTCACTCTGCAAGGAAACAGAGCCACGCGTGCTAACCTCTCCACTGGAAAATTTATTGAGCCGCTCAATAAACTTACATGAAATTTATCCATACTGGCGAATCCCAGATGTTCTGTAAATTTCTGCGCCTCGCGCATATTCACTTAAATATAAGTTCCTATGGATGCCTTCTATGCTATGTTCTCCGGCTAAACTCTTAATGTTGATATGGCATGACGATTTGTGTTCACTCGCAGCAGAGTAGCATGAATCTCCAAGTATCAAGAATAAGATCTTTGCATAAGGTATTCAATCAGAAAAGCATGCTGCTATGTGGCAACGAACTTAAAATAACTCTGTGTCGACACATAGAATTCAGTCAATCTGACTAACTTGCGAAGTTAGGGTTTCGCGCCTCGCGCAATATACCGACCTTGCTTGTCAAAATTAATTAAATCCGCCACAAGACCGGGAAGTGTGGACACGCCCTAGCTTGTCGGCCCCACTTCTCATTGACCAATCAGGTCGCCCTAAAGGCGCCACACTCTCACCAGAAGTGTGGTCGCGCCTTATGTTTGTCCGGCCCCCCTTTGTGGCCAATCAGGTTACTCCAAATTTGCCACCATACATTAAAGGCCAAACGCGCCTTGCAGGCGCCAACATGCTACCTTGGAAACACGCCATGCTACTTGCAACATGCCAACACGCTACCTCGGCAACATGCCAACACGCTACCTCGGCAACATGCCATGCTACTTCGGCAACATGCCAACACGTTACCTTGGCAACACGCCATGCAACTTCGCAACCTGCCATAAATATCCACCCACGGCAATTTCTACTCATGTGGCCGTTTCCACACTATGGCCTTGCCATAGTTCCTTTGGCATAGCCATGGCGCCATTTGCACAAAAGTAGTGCCATGCCGTAGCCGCACGCCACGTGCGTTAATTAGGGTTTCGACAAACCCTAATTTGAGCAAATTACTACCAAAGCCAATAACGTTCCCAGAGCAACGGGATTGGCGTGGAAACAAGGCCAATGTTGCCACGCCACATGTGGGTCCGACTTCACGGCGCCTTGGCCATGCCAAACCCTAATTCTTCCACGAAGAGTTCTTCCACAACGCTTTGTCCAGGCCAAATCCTTCCAATGGCGCCAAGACTGGTCCAGGCCAAATCCTTCCAACGGCGCCAAGACTTGTCCAGGCCAAATCCTTCCAACGGCGCCAAGACTTGTCCACGACAAATCCTTCCACGACGCCAAACCCTAACTTTGGCTGCGGAGCCAATTTTTAGCTTTGGCCATACCGCAACATCACTGGAATACCATTATGCCGCGGCTACTAGCATGCCGCTATGCCGCCATGCCATGGCTACGCCACTGGCATGCCATTATCATGTGGCTGATGTCACTTCGCCATACAACAAGATATGTCCATAATCAATGGCCATCCTTCTTCATAAGATGCGATCTCGGCCATCGAAGTTCGCCACAAAACCGGTAAGCTCGCGACAAGTTTTTGGCGACTAGCCAAGATGAGCCTAGCATCACATGATATTTACCTGCGGCAAGCCTCTCGATTTTAACTTGTCACACGTAGCAAAGTGCTACATGTTTTTCACGAAAACACTCGAGATATCAAAATATGTCACAAAATGGGGATGCTCATCAGGGTATTGGTCTGGCGGTTTACAGCGTACGGCGTGCAATGCACCCGTTACAAGAAAGTGTCATGAAGTAGGATAATTAGTGTTGGTGAAAAGTAACGGTGTAAACAATTCATTTCCTTCATCATGGAAGAGTAATGACCGGCGGTTACACGAATTCACTTCCTTCATCATGGAAGCATAACTCTGGCAGTTACACGTTACTCTTTCCTTCCACCACTCAATCGTTTCCACTTCCTACAAGACCAGGGTATGTTTCACTATGACTTGTATAAATAGGTCTCACCTATTTAGACCAAAGGACAAGTTTTGGTCGGCAACACACAATATCTAGAAATCACATGGTAGCTTTCCATCCTGCTTACCAGTTCTACTTGCTGATACAAGTCATAAACGCCCATACTTCCAGAATCAACTATTCTGGTCTCAACACTTTCTTCGCTTCCCTCCCTAAGACCAACCCTTCTCCTTCACTTTGTGACCGAAGCAAGCCTGGAACGGCCATTTCCCGGTTTAGGCCAGGATTGTACAGATTGATCTCTCGAATCAAAAGTACTCCCGTGCAGTACATTGTTTAGGGTTTAGATTTGTTTCTCACCCACACACCCAAAATTACCAAAATCAGCAGAAACGATTTTCACCCATAAACAAGGATCATAGCATTTCTCTGTAGCTAGCTTTATGAATGCTCTAACTGAATGGTGTGCCACTGAATAGGTTGAGATGCGGATGACTGGATATGAAAGTGAGTAATGGTTGCTGCAATTCAGGTAGTTTTTGAACTGACGAGTCTCTTATATAGTTATATGTTCAGTTGCTTTGACTGTCTGGCACAAGCACTGCTTATTTTGGAAACTCGGTTCTTGTGTGTTTTCAAATGAAATAGGTGTATGCAATCAGTACAACATGATTTTGGTCTGCAACATAACAGTATCAAGCTACTTTGGTCATGGAGTTGCATCATATATTCTCTGGTCATGTGGTAACCCAAAGAGTTTTCCTGGGGACAAAAGGGGTGGTGAATGAGGAGACTGATGGAAGATCTAAGAAGTATGGTTTGATTCTGATTTTGATTATTCATTTTAATGTTTTTCTTGTCATGGTTATCGGTATTGTTATGTGAACTAATCTCTACGACTATTTTGTGTAGGGATTATGAAGAGTAGAATGAAATCTCAAGAGTACGGACTTTATCGAGCCTATATCAAGGTATACTTGCTCACTCCAAATAGTTTTCTATTTAGGGCTATGTGATCTTGTGAGCTGGCAGTGGTTTTTGATACTTGTAGGCAGGTTCATGTAAGATAAGTTAAGCTTTATTGCGTGTTCCCTAATTCCAGAGATAAACATGACGAACGATTTTAGCAAATGATGTTATTGTTGTTGTATCTATCCTGCCATGTGTAGATTATCCTGTCATAGAAAAAAGACTGATAAAGCTAATATGAGAAGCATGTATTGTAGATTATCGCTTTTAGATATTATTATGTGCAAGATTATGAGAAGTGTATATTCTCCCTATTGCAGGTATCTTATTCATCGGGGTTCCTTGACGCGTTCAAGCATGTCATTACAACCAAGGTGGATGTGCTGAGTATGAGTATAGGAGGCCCTAATACTCAGGTATTCCTTTTGTTGAGAAGGTAAACATTTTAAGGATAGCTTAGTTGCTTAAAATTTAGAAATACTGTCTATTATTTTGTTTTCTTTGAATTATTTCATGTTGGCATTGTTAATTGTTATGTGACTAATCTCTCAGCCTGTTTTGTGTAGGATACATGAAGAGAATAATATTGCAAGAGCAAGGAGGGTAGAATCTTGTTGAGCTTATGTCAAGGTATAATTATTCACTTACTAATATTCTATGTCAGGTTGTGGTTTACTGCAATGGTGGCAGTGGTGTGTAATAGGCTTATTGTAAGGAGTGAATCATTACTATGAGTCTGCAATTAGGATACCTGCAAATTGAACTAAAGTAGTGTTCTGCTGGAATTTTGCTAGGTTTACGATAATGAAAAACATCTAGTTTACCTGAAATTGTGGTCTGCAGTAGTTTTAGCATTCATGCTTCTTATTTATAGTTCTTCTGAAAAAGAAGGGATTACTATGGGTTACCCGGGGTTCCTTCATCTGCTTCACATTTGTCTATCTCCTATGTCCATCTTTGTTAGTTTATGCACTTGGTAAATACTAGTTTACTTGAAATTGTTAACTGCAGTAGTTTAGCCTTCATTCGTGGTTCTGATTTACAGTTTTTTTTTTTTTTTTTTGCTGTTTCAGATTGGAGATATTCCTAACACTGAAGCTGTAGTCGTTCCTCTAAATGAAGTTGATTCATTCTTTTTTTATTTTATGTTTTTACTGAAGCGTGGATTGTGTTTTCCCGTTTTCATTCTTGGTTCTTTTCTATTTCTGCTCAAGGCATTTTGAGTATTAATGAATGGTTCTTTGTTTTCTAAAATGTATTAAATGCATAATAATGAATAATATTTGGGTTTTCTTGGAAATGGGCCTACATATGGATTCTTTGCAGGGTGTGCATCTGGGTTCTTGTAATGTGGGCTTAAATATGGATTTTTAGCAGGGCCTAATTATGGGCCAACAATTCCGCCCTTGTTTTTTTAAAAAACTATATTTTATTTTGTAACGTCAAAACGACATTAGTATAAATGTTACAAAAAAATGACACCTGGCAAAGTTGCAACTGTTACAAAGGATGACACCTGGCAAATTTGAACTGTTACAAAGAACGTTACTGTAATCGTTAAGAAGAACTGTTACAATAAATTGTTACTGAATAATTTGAAACGATTACACCTGTCCAAAACACGTCAGCAGGAAAAAAATCGGTGCTGACTAGACAACCGTCACTCCCGTTTTCTACAACGCATATAATCGTTGCTTAATTAATTAATTCTGTAACGGTCTTAACTATTTAGAAATTATTGTAACACTAATAGTAACGACACTTTTCCAACGTTTTTTTGACGTTACAATAAATAGACTATAACGTTTTTTTGACGTTACAAATATGCTGATTTCGTGTAGTGTACTTTGATGCTTCCTTTATGGAATCTGATTTCATCATGGGTTTTGCAATCTCTTTACTGGACAAAATAGGAAATAGAAGGGATTGTCGTGCAGGCAGCAGTTGGGCTTCCTGCCCTTTAGAAGCTGAAGCCAAAGCAGGAATCGAACTTATGTGAAGACTATCAATGGAGAAATCAATTATGAAGATCTACCATGGAGAGCTCAAAATAGCATCGACAGATGCAAATTTTCTTTTAACTACTGTAATTCGGTTTCCTTTCTGTTTAAAACTAGGAAGTTTGTAGATGTTGAAGATAGACTTGCTAAGGAAGTTAGAGCTAAGAAAGTGAAATATTTCTCCACGGAGAATATGTCTAGTAATGTAAAATTTGCTTTCTTAGAAAGGATCAAACTCAGTATCGATTCAATCTTATGTAATATAAACTTCCTCTATAAATAAATAAAAAGTCTTCTTATCAGATACGGCATTCTATAACCTTGACTAGAAAGAAACAAGTATCGGGTTCGGGTAAAACATGTATACATAGGGTCATCGGGTGTGGTAATGTGATGGCCGATTCTAGATCGAGAACCCTGTGGTGAATAGTCATACAAATGAGATCACCATTTATGGAATTCTACCTCATTAACATCGATTTGATTAACCATCCAATATTATCTCAATTCTTATTGATAGGATCAGAATGGTTATGAACATGTATTTACAAACAAAAACATAGGCTACATGAATTTTCACTAACTATTATTAAAACAAAAAAATCAAGATAACAATCCAATGTTAAGCCTTCTTAACCATACTGAATGAAGAACCATATGAATGACATCAAATCTTTTTGCCGGCCGGTTGACAGAGAAATGTCTTTGAACTTGTTTCAATCTATTGTGCATTTGCAAGTACCTGCGTAATGGTATTGCCTGCAAAATTTCTTTAATCTTTGGGATATCCCTAACAGGAATATTAACCGAAAACTTGCTCCAATCAAGAACGTCGCTAAATGGGAGCACATAACTATCTGATAGAATAACCGGAACACATTCTGCGCGTATTGCTTCAACTACTCGCGGACTAGCAACTTCATATCCACTTGCACACAAGCAATACTTGCTCTTGCCCATTAACTGATAGTAGTTTAAGTTTTTGGGCAAGTATTGATAAACTTGAACGTCATTATCTTTACCTCTCCATTCATTTAGTAGCACCTTTCTTATGTTCCCGTGAGCTCCACCTGCAAAAAACGCGAGAATGGTACGTTTTGACGGGCGGTTGCTGATCATGGGTTGACCTAGAAGGCCGAACGGGAGATTGATTTCCGGTAGAGTTACATCTCTTTCTGGTCGAAATCCTTCTGAGGTGTTGGCATTGCATAGAACTCTAATGAAATGTTTGAAGAGCTTAGGATGTGCATTAGAGACTTGGGGTGACTGCAAAATCAAAAAAGTAAGAACAAGTATGCGTTAAGCACCGGGATAATGGATTCGTATACAATGACCTCAATAAAGCAATCGTGTTTCATTCCTTACCCAATCATGACAAGAAACCATGAAGTGATCGGCACCGCTGCTTCTATTCCAATACGGGTACCTATTCGCAACAACGGAAACATAGTCTTCGACGAACTGTTGAAGACGGTCTCTGGAGAAGCTAGTAATTGGCTTATAGACATAACGAATAACGTTAGCAACACTAAACGGTAGGAAAAATGCATGAGCTTCATCTGGATGCTTTGATATAAATAGGCTTTTCCCACTTTCCATTTCATCAATAAATTGTCCTTCAGTCGAATATATGTTGTTTACAGGTCCATCATGTACTAAAGGCTGTTCTCCTTCTTTATATGTCCACACCTTGAATCTTTTCTCCATCTCAATGTGACTCCTGTAGTTTTTATCAAAACAAATGACTTTTAGAAAGCAATTTTACTCCAGATCTTTTACTGTATACAAAAGTAAATAATTTACGGAACGTAATTTTTTTTTTACTGTTAGATGTTGGCATTCACTTCAAACTCACTTCTACCAATTATCGAACAAATGTAAGGCTTCCAAATAGACTACACGTACAAGTTTTATGTGAAACCATACCCCAGTGCTGGAATTTCATAATGATGGATATTTCAAAGTTTTGAAATAACTTCTGATCTCCAACATTTATTGTCAAAACATTTCAAGTCCCCACAAGTTCCGAGTTGCAAAATTTATGATGGTAATAAAGAAAGATTACAGGACATAGCCCCATATAGGACTGTCGTCTATGCAAGAATTAACTGGCGGCTCTGAAATTACTCGTTGGGTGAATTTAATATCTGCATATGAAATGGTTGGAGCTTGACAGTAAGGTAATAAACACAACGTCATATTCTTGTTAATAACCAAGAATCCTTCTTATTTGCTGAAAATTTCGGACTACCTTATCTTACATTTTGATTCATGCCATAATAGTCTACTAGTTAGATAAAGGGGGGTGCTCTATAAATCTTTAAGCAAGAATCAAAGAAAGTTGACAAAGAGATAAAAAGTTGGCACCAAAAGAAAGAAAAAAAAAGTAAGCAAAGGAGAAAACTCAAACATGGGTTTGGTGACTTTGGTCAATGGACCACACAATTTAGAGGGATTGGCCTTTTATTCCTTTGGCCACCAAAACGGAATCCTAATAAAAGAGGCCCTCCATTGAAAAAGAACAAAACAAGAAGTTACTAACTGTATACACTATTTTGAAGATAAAAACAAGGGTACCCTGAATAAATAGAGGAGAATCAGTAAAGATGATGTATGAAATTATGAACACTACCCCCACTCAGAAACGGAAAAAAAAAGTTAGATTTTTCATCATCATATGGCGTCGTATTTGGTGAGCTGAGCACTAAAAACAATGCCCCAGGCCCTCTCCCTAATAATTTAGGTGGTGGTGGTACCCTAGTGCTACCAAAATCCTCCATTGTTGCTTTTTTGTACTCATTTTAAAATCCAAACCTAGTAATGGACCCGTTTACTATTTCAGTTTTCATCATCATTCATTGAAGTATTTGATTTTGTACCCCTTAAGATTGTGTCATCATCAAATTAGAAAAAATATACAATAATATATGTTAAAGTTATGAAAGTATTGAATTAAAAGAATATGAGTAAGGGTTTAAGGTAAATCTTAACTGATAAAAGGCATATGGATTTCTGTAGATATCTGCTCCTTTAAGAATAAAATCATCTCTACCATCTGATGTTGTTACGTTACGAGATCGGACTGCTTCTCGTATGTTTTCTCGAGCTTTTGCTAAACCTTCTTCGATTTTGTCTACACTAGTCTTCATCTGTTAATCATCATGCATACAAAAAGAGATTAAGCTAACTCAAAAACTAGTGAAAATCTGATTATTAGAGAGAAACACAGAGTTTTTGCTTACTTTAATAACTTTCACAGTGCTACCAGTAGTTGTAGTGTTAGAACCGATAACAGTGGTAAAATTTGAAAGAAGTTCATTAAAGAAGTCATGATTTGAAGGTGACTGAACTGAAGTAATTGTGCTTGAAGGAGATGGAGAAGGTGCAGGAGAGGGAGAAGGAGAGATTTTTAATACGGGTATATGTTCTAGATTTTCATTAGTTGATGATGACGAAGAAGATGGTGAATATTGCTTAACATAAGATTGATGCAAAGGAAAAGAAGAAGAATATAAATAACTAACATGATGTTGTTGAGTAAGTGATGAGAATAAGATAAATATTAGTACGAGAGATGGAAATATTATGATCATGGATGTTTTACATGTTAAGCTCCTAGCCATGGCTACACCTTCTTCTCAACTCTTACTCACTCCTTTGTGTTAAAGAAGATGAGAAGAGAGAAACAGAGAAAAAAAAACTGAGTTTTCTCAAGATGATATTCTTACATACAAACAACGACTCAGAAAAATAGCAATTAATGGGGCAATTGTTTAATACCGCCGACCCCCTTATAAGTTTCAGCTTTCGGTTTTGATCCGAAAGCTTTGTACCAATTCACTATTTGCTCCCACTTTTACATGTCAGGAACTAACATTCCAATGCCCCTGTTGCTACGTCCAGTTGAAGTAGAAGTTGAAAAGAGAAACCAAAAATCCAGCACGCAGACACGAAATTAACTTTATATGTGATGCTCACAAGTCCGAATGTCCGATGAACTTTACATCATACACTCGTGAGTCGTGATATTACCCGTCTGCAAAGCAAAACTTGGACATAGTTTTTTATTTTATTTATGTACCTTATATACATAGGCTGTAGCAAATTTTTAAAGGTTGGCCGAGGTTTCCGAATTGAGGGCCCTGACCGAGGTTTCCGATTACAAGACGTATTAGGAATCTTAGGATTAGTATAGGATACCAAGTAAGTCGTACATTAATACTCCCTCCGTACCACATATATAGGCGGATGGACCAAATCTCTTAGATTAAGAAGTCTTTTTTGATTTCATAAATATTCATGGCTTTTCCTGTTTTACCCCTTATTATATTCCCTATGTTAGAAACATAAACTTAAATGTGAGGATAACCAAGCAACATAAATAGGGGTAAAATGGATAAAAACCATCTTGAAATTGTCACTCCGCCTATCTAATGGTACAAAGAAAATATCATATTCCGCATATATAATAGGTACGGAGGGAATAAATACTACCACTGCTTAACCTGGCATTTTTAGGGGCGACCCCAAAAGAATTAGGGGCGACACTAAAAGACAAAAAAGGTCACCCAAACGTAAATCTAAGCTACCCCTTATCTTCGATTTTTCGAAATGGCCAATATGCCCTTATATAATCGGGAGCATACCCCATAATCGGTAGGTAAAATGTGAATCGGTAGGTTAAATTGAAATTATACCTACCGATTATTGTGTAGATACTTCGGCTAATAATCCCTTTTATAATCGGTAGCTTATCCAACTTGTAAGACTACCGATTATAAGGAGCCTCATATTCAACCTTGGCAAAATTCCATTGGTTTTGAGGGGTGCAGAGCCAACCATAACCACTTGGCTTGAGTTGTGGATGTATTCATAATCGGAAGCCTAATAGGTTACATACACTACCGATTATAAGTTGCCCCAAAATGAGTTTTTTTCTAAAATCCTTCACGTAATGAATTTTGAAATCTACCATAATCGGTAGGGTATATAATTATATAACTATAACGATCCTTAGATCCAACCTTTACCATATTTCATAGGTTTTGAGTGTACACAGCCAGCCATAACCACTTGGTTCGTGTTTTGGATGCAGCGTTAATCGAGAGTTAAATATATTACCAAACCATCCGATTATGGGTTGCCCCAAAATGAGTTTCTTCTAAAATCCTTCATGTAAGGGAATTTGAAATATACTATAATCGGTAGAGTTAACAACTTAACAACCTACCGATTATAAGGAGCCACAGATCGAACCCTTGCCAAATTCCATAGGTTTTGAGTGTACAGAGCCAGGCATAACCATGTGGTTCGTGATTTGGATGTAGCCATAATCGTAAGCCAAATAGGTTCCACAACCTACCAATTATAGGGTTGCCCCAAAATGAGTTTTTTCTAAAATCCTTCATGTGATGAATTTTGAAATCTACCATAATCGGTAGAGTTTATTACTTCTTACCGTCCGATTATACGAAGCCCCAAATTTTATTTTTGCAGAAATCTCAATTTTTTCGAATTTGAGAACTATATTAATCGGTAGTTAATAAGACTTCTGATTATACAGTTGCCCCAAATTTTGTTTTTGCAGAAATGTCATTTTTTTCGAATTTGGGAACTAGAATAATCGGTAGTTAATATGACTTCCGATTATAAAGTTGCCCCAAATTTCTTCCTTGACGAAATCACCAATTTTGGGAATTTAGGAACTACTATAATCGGTAGTCTAGTGAGGTTCTTGTTCCTTCCGATTGTTATAGAAGCAAGATACGCGTTTGGCACAAAATCGATATTAATCGGTAGTATAATATCGTTACTAAGCTTCCGATTTCTTTATAATAATCGGGCACAAAATAGCTTTCGATTATGTAAGGGCATTAACGTATTCTCCGCGTTTTGGACATCCCTTAACGGTGTATATCGGTTGGGAATAAAAAAGCCGTCCCTAATTCTTTTGGGGTCGCCTCTAAAAATACCAGACTGCTTAATAGAATTTTTTTTTTTTTTTTTTTTTTGACAAAATAAAGTAACCACAGTGAGCGAGGAAGCAAAAGTCTTGCTAGGGGTACAATTAAGTACATACTGGGTTGGAAGCCAAATTAAAAAAAATAAATAAAGGCTTGGGAGCCAACAGAGCCGGGTTTGCAACCCATACTTTAAACTGGCTCCGCCTTAACAAACTTCCCCTTTTATAGTTAAAAAAATTAGAGATACGTGCAATGAGATTGGAAGAGGAATCAAAAGATAATTTTTGAATATGAACCCAAATCAAAATTACGAGGTGCAAGTATTTCCAAGTCTAGCTCTCATACCCATATACAAAATTAACTCTATTTTTTTATTTTTATTTTCTTTTTCTTTTTTGATAAACAAGGAACCTTTTCATTAATGACAATTCGAGGTTACAATGAGTTTAAGATCGAAAATAAGAGAACACAAAGTAACAAGAACATACCGTAAAAGTATAATACCGAGAAATCCGACAACATAAAGAGAAGGATTACCGGAGTAAGACAAATACAAGTATGAATAAGATCCGATTAAATCGGAAGAAGGATGGTTTTTCTCGGAATTAACTTCCAACCATTAGTTTGTTTTTCTTCTAAAGAAATGTAGGAGCAGAACATCGCGACATCAATACTTTGTGAGAGTAATGAACAACTACATTGCGAAGGCGTCGCAAGAAAGAAATATAAATGACGCAATGGATGACGAAAGCCAGAACATGAGAAAAGTATGAAGATTTGGCGATATTTAGGAGTGTCGCAAGTAAAAACGTTTATAACATTCGCGACACTTCGCGAGATGTTCCCGAAAATAAAGGACAGCTTAGCTGTCATCCACTGTACACTACCCTATATAAAGGGTCGAGTCAGTCTGTTGTGGGAGGATTCTTTTTGAATTGTTAAGCAAGTCATTAGGAGAGGGAAAATTAAGAGTGATTGTAATCTTTTTAGTTCTGTTCTACATTTTCTTTGTAAGCCTTTCAAGAAAACTATTAATAAAATATATTGTTATTCATCTTCAAATGGATTAACTAAGCAAATTCGAGTGAGGGGTGTAGTGTGGGATTTCCTGCAACTACATATGCGCTAGAAACAGGGATGAGTAGAAGATCAACCTTGTGAATTGGAAGAATCAGGTGTAACAAGAAAGAAATCTTGAATAATTTTTAACAAGTTATTAAAATTGAGAAATGGCTAGAAAGAATGCATCAGAACAACCAACGATCGTAAGGAGAAGTGGAAGATTAGTTGGAGAAAGGAGAAATGAAGTAGGTGAACCATCAAGGATAAATGCAAGAAATGGAGAAGAAGATCGAATTCAACCACCAATTCAACCACCAATTCAACCATCAATTCAACCACCAATTCAACCAGCGCTAAACAGAGTAACCGATTATGATAGAGTGAGCGTACATACATGGAGATCAGATTACATGGAAGAAAGAGAAGAAGTGCAACAATTGATGAATAGTGGACAAGAAGAGAGAAATCGAGAAGAGATGGGAGAAACAATTCGTGGAAATGAAGAAATTGCGGCGTTAGAAGCGTTGAGACAGACAATACATGAAGAAAGGCGGATAGAAGCAGAAGAACGCGCAAATTTAACAAGGCAAAACCACGAATTAAGGATGGAAAATAGGAGGTTGCAAAATAGAAGATCAAGGAGTAATAACGGATCGAGATCGGGATCGATTAGAGAAAACGTGAGAAGAACATTACTGCATAAAAACGTTAATGAAGAAAATTTGGAAAGAGAGTTAAATTTTGGTGAAGGAGGTCGCGAAGAGAGAGAATTAGTAGAGAATCGTTATATTTTGGTGAATGATCAAAATGATGGAAATCGGGAAGATAGGCAACCTCAAGGAAAAGAATAACTTGATTAATGAAGAAAATCGGGAAGAAGGAAGAAGAATACTACATGGGAGAGAAACACAAAGGAAACAAAAGGAAATTGAAGATGACATTGAAAAACATTATATCTTGAACAAGCGCGTCTAGCTCATGAGAGAGAAAGATTGAGAGCGTAAATGGAAAATCGGGAATTAGAAGAGGCGATTCTATGAGAATAATCATGACAATCGAGAAAGAAGGCGCGAGCAGAAATCGCAACAATGGAGATATTAACGAAGAATATGAAAGAATACAAAAAGTAGACACGAACGAAGAAGGAGGGAAGCAGAATTAAAGAGACCGATAAATTCAAATTCTCGAGGCAAATGAACAAATTCTCGCGAGAATTGGAAGAGATGAGAGGAATATTGAAATGAGAAGAGAAGGAGGGAGAAGACAGGTTAGATGAAGCTATCGCAGAGGTCGCAAAAATCCTTTTACATTAGAAGTGCAGCTAGGAGGAATACCCCCAAAGTGCAACTTACCGACATTAACTAGCATTTTTGATGGGTCAACTTGTGCAGTACAACACATCAAGGCTTACGTGAGATGTATGCTACAGTGGGAAAACCATGATGCTATATTGTGCAAATACTTTGCGTCGAGTTTAACTGGAGAAACGTTGAAATGGTTTGAGGGTCTACCAAGGAATACAATCACATCATTCAATCATTTACAAGCTATATTTTTAGGGGCGTATATAAGCAACAACTCTTCGCGACCTGGCATTGAAGATGTATTTGGGCTAAAACAAAGAATTGGCGAGAGCTTGAGACATCTCGACCAGTAAGATGGAAGATAATGTGTAGCGAAATGGCTGGACGGGTGGATGAAAGATACCTCATACTATCATTCATAAATGCTATGTTCGCAACCAACTTATTATATGTTCAAGTTTTCGTGAGTCAAGAATACAATCACGATGACCGAATTGAGAGAATTGCAAGAGGAATATATTGCTTTGGAGGAAAGACAAAATGAAGTAGAATCGCACCCGAGTTGCGAATACAAGTTCAAGTGTTGCGAATGCAAGTTTGTTACCCGATTAGTACAAACGGTGGCTAGTACCTCGCAAGGTCAACAAGAAAAAGTAGTAGATGATGGACAGCCAAAATTAGTAGCGATGGGAAGCCGAGATCAGGAAGAATTTGAAAGAGAAAGAAACTACTACAATCGTGGCGGAAATAACAAGATTCAGAGACTTGATCACCCGCAAGAAACCTATGGAAGTCAAAAACAGAATTATCATGGAGGACAACGACGTCATAGAGTAGTATGGGAAGAAATCAAGATGCCACCACTAAATACTAGTGTGGAGAAGATATGGGAAGCTATACTCTTGATGGAGAATATATCTGCACCATGGAACATGGGGAGTGAACCGCCACCAAGTGATAGAAGTCACGAATTCTGTTCTTACCATCGTTTTCATGGACATCTGACAAATGACTGCCGAAACATCAAAAGAATTATCCTTAGAATGATTGACCAGGGGGAAGTGAATCACTTTTTAAAAAAGCGAAGAGAAAGTTCAACATTTACCGCCGCCACCATCAAAGGGAAAAAAACGTTCGTGATAGAAGTTGGGGCAAAAGCTAAAAATTTGTTTCAACTCCATTGTTCATTCATATCGCACCATTGAAGATTTTCATGATAACGTACTTAGTAGGGTTTTTGAGGATGTTAATAATCGAGGTAATGAATATCGCGAGGAAATCGCAGCTTAAAAAGAGTGGCGATTGCAGAGATTATCTCTTTCTACAGAAGAAATACCCAAAGGTAGAGAAATACATGATAACCCGTTGGTGGTAAAACTGGATATTAATCCAAAACCTGTTGATGGGGAAGATGATGAAGCAGAAACTTGCTGGGCGATAAATAGAATATTAATCGATACTGGGAGTTCAGTCAACATTCTTTTTTACCATACTTACAAGACTATGGGAGGAAAGGATGAAGATTTGATCCCTTCAACATACAAAATATATGGTTTCAATGGTACCGCGAACAAGCCCAAAGGAGAAGTACACATAAGAATACCTTTGCAAGGATTGTCAACTGATATCTTGTTTTGTGTGGTCGATGTGGAGTCCCCTTATAATGCATTGATTGGAAGTCCATGGTTGCATGAAATTCTGGGTGTGGCGTCAACGTATCATCAGTGTATAAAGTTTCCCCATCCAAATGGTGTTGGAATTATAAAGGGAGATTGGATAGAAGGGGGAAAATGTTATGAGATTGATGTGGAGAGCTGTGAAGAGAGAGCTGCAAAAAAGAAGGGATGGAAGAAGAATATAAAAGAAGAACAAAGAAAAGAAAGATTGATGGTAGATAGCATAAATATAAGAAGAGAAGACACATTGCGAGGTGAAGATATGAAGGCGTTGAAAGTCATCTGAAAAGAACTATTCAGAGGTTTTAATGATACAGAGGCAGAGGGAAGCAGGAGTAAAAGGTGTAAGAAGTGAATAATTGCGAGAAGTGACAAAGGTTAAGTGGCGAAGGCACGTCAAGGACAAGAAGAATAAAAGGTAGTTGAAGACGCTTTGCGAAATGAATACATAAAGGCAGTTGAATAGTGCAGAGACAGAAAATAGTAGGATTAAAAGACTAAAGAAGTGAATAGTTGTTGTTATCAAAATTAAGTGACAAGAGGCATATCAAAGTAGGAGGAAGAAATAATAATTGAAGAAGAAATATACGAGAATCTCGCGATCAAGAATGTATGAAAATCCGATTGAAGAGTTGAAAAGAGAATGTTGCAAACAAAGCAAAATTATGCGATAGCATCGCAAGCAAAATAACATGAAATTATCAAGAATGAATGATTAATTGAATTAACAAAAATGAATGAGTGAGTGAATGGGACGAACCTTTATGGCGTACACCCTAGTTCGCGAATAATATTTCGTAAGAGGCAAATGTAAGACCTAAAGTGCGTCATATAAGGGGTATCTCTTGACATGGCTCAAGTGAAAAGGTTACACCGCTCCCGGAACCTAAGTCATGGAGATTGGGGATAATAACATCCATCCCGGGAGAGATACCTGGATTTCCAACTATATAAGGTTATACCCTGGTTGGACGACCGAGGGTCTCTTCCAAGGAGTCAGCGTATGACCAAGGCGCCGAGGTACACGGTTGAGTCAAGAGTGCGAGGAGCATGGAACTTCCTTACCACTCTTGACAAGTCTTGGCACATGCCGCACTTGGCTCGAAGAAAACTCCACTTAGGTGCGATCTCGTAACCATAAGCCCTATAGGTATAAGGGATAAGAGGCTGCGAAAATAACCGCTTGTTGTTAAGACCCGGATGGGAGGAGCTAGTCTTGTATGGCCGATGTACGCCTCCTTAAAGGGGCAACCAGGGAGATGATAAGGGCGGCACCTTCCATTAGGGAGCTGATAAGTGTCAAAAGACGCAAATATCATGAGACTTTATTTTCGCAAGGAAATATAAGCTTGTCATATTTGTGCAATGATCCCGTAGAGGCAATACGGGGACGCAAGGATAAGGCGAGATCAATGGGTTATTGCATGAAAATGCAAAAACGTCCTGCGATTTCTTCGCAGAGACGATAATGTCATGGGATTTTACACTCGCAAGAGTATTTAAGCATGTCATATTGTCGCGGATAAAATATCCTGCAGAGGCAAAAATACTTAGTAAATGATAAGACAAGGTCAATGAGTCATTACATGAAAATGTAAAGACGTCCTGCGATCTTGTCGCAACGAGGGGTGGCGAAATAAGACCTTTAATTAGGAAGGCAAAATAAGACCACACAAAAACGATAAGGCAAGATTAACGGAGTTCTTCATTTATGGAGACATTCTGCGATCTTGTCGCAATAACGAGCTTCGATAGGCTTACGAAAACAGATAATAAAAGTAAATCTCTCATTTGAAAATGAATAACAGAGGCAAGTATGGGAATGAATAGGATAAAGTTTTGTTATTCATTTCCATGTGAGGAATTTATGCATTTATAATACTAGTTAGTCGAATTATAAAAGAGAATTACTTGATTAATATGTGCAAGTAAAGAAAACAAAGATTGAATTCATATTTGACAATCCAAGAAGATTGAAAGAGTATATATATTACAAGTAGCTAAAGAAGAAAAGAAGTTATTTCTTTGAAGAATCATCTTCTTGGTCGATTCTTGATGGCCATTCTCTTCGTGATTCTTCGCGCTTCGCTAGCATCACTATCGAGACATCGAGAAAAGTGTATTTCAGAATATCCTCGCGAAGACAAGGATATGAACTAAGAGGAATCTTGTGATCATTACAAACCATCTCAATAGTTTGATTGCGAAACGAACAAAGCAAGATTGTTGAAATTCGCCCTTTGTAGCTTGCGCAGCGTTGTTTCTTCAACTTAGAATACTTATTATTGCGAAGAGAAAGGTCTTCTGCGAGTTCCCCTTTTTCTCGCTCAAGTTCTTCAATCCTTATTTGAAATCTTTTCTCGGATTCTGCAAAACATATGATAATAAATTAACAATACAATAACAGTACTACAGAGATAAAGGACAGCAAAGTATAATAAACAACCTTCTCTGTCAGATATCATATCCTTAACCAAGGCAGTATGCTCGGCATGAAGGCTAACATCAACACCTAAGTTATTCCTGGCATTATCTAGAACCTTCGCAGCCCAAGCAAACTCATCATCATTATTTATAACAAGAAGTGAACGAACTTGTTCTTCTCGCTCAGTAAGTAAGGCATTCTGGCGAAGGGATTCATCTCGTTCAATTTGTACTTCGAGAAGAGACTTTTGAAATTTTGCTAATGCCTATGCACCTCTATTAGTAATGCGATCTTTCTCATCTATGAGATTACTAATTTTCTTCCTTAAGGTTTTGGTTTTCTTATGGGAATTAAGGTACATTCGTTTAAATTGATTAGCTAAACTTAAGCTAGCTCTATGTTCGATCTCTAAGAGATGACATTTGGATTGGAGATCCTTTAATGGAAGGAGGTTAGTCTTATTTGAGGAACTACTTAGAGATTCATTGAGATGAGTAAGAAGGACGTCATCATCCATGGGCTCGGGAAATGAATGGAGAAGAATGGCTTCTTCGGAGAGATTATATATGTCTGCGAAAATAGTAAGTCGAGGCAAAGAAAAGCAAATGATAAAGTAAAAAGGATTTGAGGAGTAAAGATTGTTATACCATAAAGTCGCTTGATTTGCACTTTGAAGAGTAGATACTCTATTCGTTGAGAAGTAAGCTCAGCCTCATTTGTTTAATTCTTTTCATCTTTCTTGCGAGATGACGCACTTCAACCTCTAGTTCTCGGATCTTCTCTTTAAGTTGCAAATTTTCTTTTCAAGACTGTGGTGTCTTCTCTCAAGGTCTGAGGCAACAACAAAAGAAGCTCTCCCAGACTATAAAGAAAAATATGGGAACGATTAAGATAAAGCTTATAATTGAAATCACAAAGAAACAAAGGGATATGAACATACCAAAGCGGTGAGAGCATTTAGGTGACCTGGAGGTCAACGTTCGGGAGACTCCGCAAAAGGACTCATTATCCTCTAATAAATGGGCATCGCAGATTTTAGCAAGAGCTCCTAAGTAGCAGTTAGATGATCATCTCCTAATCCTTGCATAGAATCGGAAAAGACACTTTGGACAATTGCGCCATAACAAGTAGTCAAGTGACTCTCTTTCATGAGGAAGTACCAACCTCATTTTCACCCTCATCGAATTTTCATTGGTTTGAGAAGAGAGCTGGGTTTTTCCGTTTTTAGAAAGTGGGCGAAGACTTGTCCTTGCGAAAAGTAGTTTTATCCATGCCCTCACTCTTCGCAGACTTCGGCCTCTTCAACTTCAACCTTCGCATACGCATGAAGATAAGAAACAGAGGCAACAATATTATTTAAAATAACAAAAGAAAATGTTTCTTACTTCATCCGTGAGCGATCAAGTATCGCTGTGGTATTCTCGCTTTGGATTTTATCTATATTTCTTTCTCATTCTGGTGATCTAAATTTTTTGAAAGTTAATAAATAAAAAAGGAAGAAGATGTCGCAAAACGAAAGCGAAGAAAGGAAATATACCTCTTTTGTCTCCTCAGGCCACTTAAACTCCCAAGGACGATAGTTCGCGAGGTGTGCAGGGAGAACATGTGAACCTGAGATGTAAGGTCCACTCAAAAATAAAGGAATAACCCACCATCTCTCATCTTTGGAATGACGGGGAGTACTATTATTGCCCGAATGCCAATCAATATCTTGCATAAGCAATTTGTCAGCATCAACGTTATCATTCTTTTTCAGTCGAGCACCCCAAATGAGATTTATCATTTCTCATATTTATAACCGAGTAATTCGCGAAGAAATTGTCCACGGTATACTTCTCAGTAACTATTTGTAAATTTACAAACTCAGGATCCCTAACATTATTAGGATATAAAGATCCTTTACCGGTGCCACGAATGGCGAATTCAAGTATTAAACGGATGCAGTCGCCACTCAATTGATAGACAGCTCGCGAGAATTTCTCATGAGCAAGAATTTCATAGAATAATGGCAATTCGGGGGATTGTACGAGAGGAATGGGGAGACTGCGAGGAGTTGACCCAACGAGACTATGATTTTATGATCATCACAGTGATGATCGAAAAACAATTTTGCGAGAGAGAATGGATGAAGATCCTTGATTGGGAATGGTTGATAAAGTGAAACCCTTTTCCCGTAATTTCTTTTGAACATCGTAAAGAGAGGAGTGTATGTACGACCAAGTGAAGCCATTGTTAGAAGTATGGGAATGAATAGAGAATGAAGATCAAAAGAATGAGAAAAGTATAGGACTGTGGTAGGTGGAGCGCAAATTGCGGAAGGAGAGAGAGAGTTAAAGAAAATTTGCAGAAGGAAACTAAAAGAGAAAAAGAGAAGGGAAAGAAAGCTATATATAGAGAAGAGAATCCTCGAGAAAACAAACGCATTTAATGCGAAATGGGACGTGAATGGTCAAGAATAAACGGTTGAAAGAGACGTGTCAAGAAAAAGTGGAAGAAGAAACACCTGTAATAAATTCCGTACATAAATAAAACAAGTAAAATGAACAATCGCAAGATAAAGATGAGCAAGATTGCGACACTTTAAAATATTGGTTCTCATGACATTCTCTACTTGTGAGAGAATACATGAGAAGAGGCAAGATGTAGGAGCGAGTAACATCGCGACATCAATACTTTGTGAGAGTAATGAACAACTACATTGCGAAGGCGTCGCAAGAAAGAAATATAAATGACGCAATGGATGACGAAAGCGAACATGAGAAAAGTATGAATATTTGGCGATATTTAGGAGTGTCGCAAGTAAAACGTTTATAACATTCGCGACACTTCGCGAGATGTTCGAAAATAAAGGACGATTTTTTAGTTGTCATCCACTTTACACTACCCTATATAAAGGGTCGAGTCAGTCTGTTGTGGGAGGATTCTTTTTGAATTGTTAAGCAAGTCATTAGGAGAGGGAAAATTAAGAGTGATTGTAATCTTTTTAGTTCTGTTCTACATTTCTTTGTAAGCCTTTCAAGAAAACTATTAATAAAATATATTGTTATTCATCTTCAAATGGATTAACTAAGCAAATTCGAGAGAGGGGTGTAGTGTGGGATTTCCTGCAACTACAAGAAAGATGTGCTCCCAAAGTAGGAGTGATTTTCTCAAATCTCTTGTAACTAGTGATGAAGCTTCCGTCGTCAAAAAGACCACCTGTGGAGACTCTGTCACGGATAAGTTGATGATGAAGATTCCGTCGCTGGAGACAACCAAAATGAAGATTTCATCGTTGGAGAGCATGGAGAGCATCACTATTGATCTTAAACCCAACCCAATAACCAAGAATTGTCATTAAAGCGAAGATAAACCTCAATAAGGTAGATAAAACCACCATAACTGGTGTAGATAAGTAGGAAACATAATAAAAACTATACTAAACTACTAACTAACCTAAAAAACAAGGAATGAAGATAACCGTCAGGATCTAGTCCATCTTGATGGTGTTGTTGGAGAAGAAGGAGTGTGAGAGAGAGGAGTAGGAGGAGGAGAGAGAAATGATTTTTGGGATATTTAATGTTTGGTACCCAAAGAAATGTCCAACACATTGCTTTGGTACCCAACATTTTAAATATTAAGGGTGAGACCTGATCCGTTATTGACTGTCAAGTCAAGACGCTGACCTAACAATACGTTACCTAATTAATTAAAATTATCAATAAATATTAATTCTTCCACGGCGTTAAGTCACCGTTACAAAAAAGAAAAAAATTTAATTCATTACACTGTTCTCACACCTTCTCTTCCCCCAATTTCTTCGTCTCTCGAGCTATCGACGAACAACACCTGCAAAGCTTTTTCAGCACATAGCTTCTTGCCAAAAACACCACTACAAGCACCACCAACACCGTGGTCGCATACACAATATAGAAATTGAATTTCCATAAATCATTGATTCATAATTTTTCCCAAATCATTTAACACCACTGTTAACATCCACTTATCTCCACCACCACTAACATCCACAACCAGCGACACTCACCACTACCACTACCACCACCAAAATCAAGGAAAAGAAATCCAGTTAATACCCATCTCCAATTTCACAATATCGTTCTTAATATCAAACCCCATTAACGAATTGACAATCAAATAAACAAACAGATTATCAATATCTCCACTCAAACAATCAAACCAAAACCCAAATCCAACCAGCCATCAACCAATCTAATACACAGAATTCGATCAATATCCTTACTAAGATCCCCTTTTCAAACTCAATCGACAAATAAACTATTAACTCAACAATCTAAAATCTTCAAACCTAATTTCCTCCTCGAAATAACCCCGAGATGATTCATTAAATTGTAAAAGATATTATGAAAACCCAAAAAAAATTCACTACCACTGATAAATCAAAATCAATATACAATCAGATTCAAAAAGGAATAAAAAATTGAAGTAGTAATTTTCTGAAACCTTCCTTTCACCATTATTTTTGTTCTTCTTCTTGTTCTGAAATTAGAGACCTAGGTTATTTACATACGAACATCAAGGTTAGATTTAAAATGAAATTAAGTATCCTAGAATTGGGTGAGGAGTTTTTTTTTTCTTACTCCTAATCAGTTGCAGAGAGATGAAGAAGACGAAGAGATGAAATTGGAAGTATGGTTTCAGGGTTTGATTAGAGTAGCTTTAATCTTGGCCATCTATTCGAGTGTCAGACACGTGTATACATTCATAACTGGACGTTATGGCATTTGTAGCAATTTTTCTAATTCTTAAGGCTAACATGGTAATAAGATAAGTTCTGTTACAGATATAGCATTTCAGTTAAGTCAACGTCTTGACTTAACAGTCACCGACGGATCCAGGTGCCGACCCTTAATATTTGAAATGTTGGGTACCAAAGCAATGAGTTGGACATTTGTTGGGTACCAAACATTAAATATCTCATTTTTTTTTTCTTATCTCTTTTATAGTGACTCTATTTTTTCCGTTCGCACCATCAGAAGATAAATGTAAAGCCAATGAGTGATGATATTAATCACGTAAGTTCGAAACTCTCTCTTCAGCTCCATATCTTTTTAGGATCAAATCAAAAAAGAAACCAACTTCTTTTTGTCCCAAAAGAAGTTCGAGCTCAAACTCGTCAGCATCATATCCTTGTCCGATGAAATTAAAAAAAAAAATCAGCTCCATTTGAACAAAGAAAGGGAAAAAATTAAGAGGTCGAGCGATGTCCCTGCGTGCCTTTAACACTTTCGGGACACAACAGGAACCTAGCCGAGTTCGGTACCCATTAAAGTAGACCTGCATTGTCTACCTTTGTGTTCACCCACCTCATAAGTGGTTAAACAAATACTAGTAACTGGTGGGAAAACCTGGGCCAAAGTGTGACATGCAAAATGACGAGGAGAGAATGCACGTGATTTTTTCCCACATGCTCAATTGGCTGTATTTTTATTTTGGTGAACTGCCTGAACAGGGGGGCAGAGAAGGAAAAAACAAAGTAAACAAAGAGTACAAGAAAAGGGAAAAGAAACTAGCTAGCTAGTGAATTGCCAAGAGAAGAAACGCAGTGTGGGGGTTTGAGAATTTGACGAGATGTCCACCGACTCTGCTAGATATGACGTTGAAAAGCATATTTTGCAAGGGAATGCGCGACGCAATTTTCATATCCGATATGGGAGCCGAAGCTTTTACATATCTTTGACCAGCGAGGGTTTTAACTACAATTTGGCTATGTAAAATTTCACATAAAGAACGTCGATGTTATTGTAAGACACTAATAAAGTCACCGAATACGATACTAAGTGATTTGAAGTTGAAGCGGATTAAAAAAATTCACCCAACAAATTTCACTTCAAGTATGCGGCTGTTGTTGAGTATAGGCCCAGGACAAGATCTAGTTTTTCCGCGGCCGGCTGCAACAATTGAGCTAATCGAATTTGGTTATAAGGCCACTTTCTTTTGAAGCAAAACTAATGGTGAGAAGTATTTATTGCAAATTCCAATTGTAGTTATCTTATGTTTAACCGGTCTACTATGTCTTGCTAAGTACAGTACTAGTTAAGCTGAACCAAATCCTGAATACGTACCGACATCAATCGGAAGCTGGATCATGGCAGTCGACCATCGTCATTAAATAGGCATTGGCCAACATTTTAGAAACTAAATGCTATCAAGGACCTGGGATAATTAATTTTAGTGTATGATACACGTGCCTCTCTCCATCTAAGATAGTTCAAATAAGGCGGTGGACCGTGGGCGCACCACCAAAAAGTCTACACGCAACAAATGCGCTGTTAGAATTCTGCGGTGCGTTCTGTTCTGTCCGTGAGAACTCAATATTCTGTATCCCAAAGTGTATGCAGTAAAACTGACTGGGATAGAAATTAAGTTCATGATCAAAGAATTACTATGAGTAAATCGTCCCAAACATCAAACAAGAAAAATTCTAATGTTTCGTTGAGGGGTCGACGTCGATCTCAAATACCCCAGAATACATGTTATCAGGGACGGGACCCAGCATTCAGTGCAGTTGACTGACTTTTTCTGAACCGCACAAATTTAACACCATGTTTTGATTATGTGCGGTTTTGCTTCCAACACTGTGCAGCTTTTTAATTAGAACACGTAATTGGGGGATAAAATTAGTAATTGAGGGATATAGGAAAAGGACAAAAAAAAAGTCCAAATATCAATTCGGGTCACCCCTTATCTAAGTATTTTTTAAATCCTAATCTACCCTCACTAATCAGGTTTAGTGGCTAATAATAATTAGTA
>JAJJWW010000578.1:0-11075 GCA_023531295.1 Papaver armeniacum
CGTTCCAATTATCTGAACTAGATCATGAACTAAAGTGCTAATCATATTTACTTCCTCTAAATCATGGAAGGTTGTCTAGTAACATTAAAGACATTTAGTTCGGTGGTTATATTACCCAAAGGATATGTTCATAAGTCCGGTCCTAGGTTGATAATAGCATTAGACGTGGCTAGAAATGGGCGACCTAAAATCAGGTATTTGGTTTTAGGTCGGGGATGGAGTTGTGTATCTAGGACTGAAATCCACGGGATAAATAAACTTATTAGGCCTCAATAAGAACATCATCTATCACACCCGAGGAATTTTAACGGACCATCAGCTGCAAGTGTTATCTTGGTAGGTTTCAATTCACCAAGTCCTAGTTTGTAAGTACATGGTACGGAAGTAAGTTCCACTAGCTCCTAAGTCAAGTAAAAGCTTTCCTCTACCCTGTGTTTTCTATCGTGCAAGCAATCGTAGGGGCACCAGGTCTTTATACTTAGGAGTTATGGTGTTCTGAAATGACAAAGAACTTACATGACTAGCTAAAGGCTTTTTTAGGGACACTAAGCTTTCGCTTTCGCGTACACATGTCCTTAAGGAACTTGGCATAAGCCGCACTTGCCTGTTAGCCAAGAATGGAAGGTTTATGGTAACTTTCCAAAAACCTCCATTATGTCATTAAAGTTGGATTCACTCTTTGTTGGTACTAGTAGCTGCGGAAAATGGGACTCTCAGGCATAAATAGGGCCTCTCGGGAACCAGAATTGGCATCATCGGATTTTTATCAGTCCTCGGCCTATTGATAGGTGTCTAAAACACCTAATTTACTATCTAGTAGTTACACTTTCTTTGCTATTTTCTTGTGAATTATGTACTTTACGCGTGTTTTTGAGTTATTAGATACTCGGTCGCACGGAGCAAAATAAAAGAAAGCATCCATTTGGAGGCGGAAAAAGCGAAAGACCAATTCACGGGCGACGAAGGCTAAGCTAGGTTGAGCAAAAAGCGAATAGCCGTCGGTTTCTGAGCCGACAAGCGGAAAATAGTTTTGGTGTCCCATATCTACTCAACAGGGGTGGCTATATCCACTTGCATATTCCCGAAAACTTAGAATTCGGAGAGCAATTTATTTCTCTCATCAATACCCGATCTTTGTCCAGATGGCGACTAATCTTTGAAATCCCAAAATGAAATGGAGATCGATTGGAGTCATAGAGAGGATTTGTTATCAACGATGTTGGATCGAGAGCTTATGAGGAATCACTCGATGAGTTAGGTTTTGATCTAGAGTAGGGTTTGATGGTAAAGAGATGAAGCGAAGACAATCGGCTTTTACGGGGTTCGATTTTGAGATGGATAAATCAAGTTTCTGTGATGAGATGGGTCTGTCAAATCGAAGAGAATACGAGGAATTTATACGGTGGTATCGTATTTCAGAGAGATCGAGAAGTCGGAGCCGTGGAAGATGATGATCGAGATGCTGTGTGATGTTGGCTAAAGAATCAATTGAGGAGAAATTGGGGATTGTTCTTGATTTGAAGTTCTATAAGTAATGGGTTCGAGTTTGTGTGTTCACTGAAGAAGAAGAAGCTCACAGATTAGCAGATGAGAATAAATTAGAGATGTTCTTGGTATCTAAAATCACTGCCATCGATTCACCATCAGGTGAGGGTTTCTGCCGAATTTGTCTAGCCTGTTGTTGTTGGTTGAGGAAACAGGATTTGGCAGTGAAATTGGAGATGAATTTGTTGCTCTGGTGACGATCCAGATGAAGTTGAGTTGCTGGTAAAGATCACGAGATGAAGTTCATGGTGAGATGTTGTCTTCGGTAGGGGGTAAAAAGAGCCAGGGGAATTGGTAATGAAGCTGCTGAGGTTGCTAATGGAGATGCAGTTATGGTCTGTGGAATTGGTGGTGGTCATGAAGTGATTGTGGGAAGCTGCTGCTATGAATGCACTGATGTTGTGGCGGTGAGATGGAACCGAATTGCAGGGGTAGGCTTGAACTGTGATGCTTTGAAATGGTGGTTTGAGTCAGTAGTCTAGTGAGGTTATGAAGCTTTCAGTATCTTTGTGCTCAAGAGTGGTTAATGCAGGAAGTGGAGCATTTGCAAAGATGGAGATATTTGAACTGAAATGCTGAGAATGGAGATTGAGTTGCCAGGGATTGGCAGTTATGAAGTGATTGTTTGGATGGTTGCAATGACAAGTCACGAGATCGCGATTAGTCTTGGTTGTGACTTAAGCTGGATTAGAGTCAGGGTGCAGATGGGTTGCAGCAGTGGGAGCAACTGAGACTAATGAGATGGTTCTTGGCATGGATCAGAGGCTGTAAGGAGGACAAATTAGTGAATGGATGTGCGTTGAGCTGAAGAGTTGGTGGAGAAAGTTGATCTGCAAGTCTGATGTTGGTGGAATTGCAACATTTTGAGCTACAATGTGTATGAAGTGCCGACAAATGTGATTGTGGCCTTCGTGATTGAAGCATGAGGGTGATGTATAAAGTGTAGCACAATGCATTGCAGGTGTGAGTCATGGCTGTGTTGTGTATGGAGTTGTTCTTTGCGGAAGTGGAAGCACAAGAGGGGTTGAATGAATATAGATGTATGGTTAGGAAATGGTTGCGAAATGGAGTGAATTGTTGCCGAGGATGTAGCGCGAGTACAATTGAGGTGAGGAGATACGAGATGGTGTTAATGTCATGGCTTGATGGTAATGAAGTGGTTGTCTAAGAAATGTTGTTGCATGGAGAAGGAATTGAAATAAGTATGCTGACCATCATGGCCGAAGCCACAAGGATTGTGCATCCAAGAATTAGCCAATGCAAATGGCTTAGGTCAAAGTGAATCAGTAGGCAGAAGCGGCTCGTCGGGTGGAACCGACTCATGATCTGACCCGATTTGACTCATCGGCAGGTTTGACTGGTCAGCCTTGGCCAAGGTTGACCTGATTGGCCAGTGATCGACGGGACTTTCCGGTCACTGAGATGTTTGAGTGACTTTCGGCCAATTCCTACTATAATACCAGCTTTAGGTGACCTTTTTGGGCAGAGTTTTTTCATGGGTTTTTCTCACACATGGGCTTGGTGGACTTTTATCTTTTGGATCTTTGAAGATTAGACCTAATTTTGGAAACAAGAGAGTTATTTAAAGGAAAGACTTCTACAACTTGAATCATACATATTTTTCTTGGAACTTTGGAGAGTCGTTTTTGTTTACGCTTCTAGGGTTTGCTTTTGTTCATCTTCTTCTTTTCAATTAATATTTTAATGATGAACTCCATAGCTATGAGAAGCGTAAACAAATATTATTGGTTATGGGATAAAGTTGATTTCTCAATATGTTATATGATTCAATGAATTAGTTTTGTCTCAATATTTTATTGTTTGTGATTCACAATTAATAGTGTTATATGATTTGATAGTTTGTTTGGTTGAGTCAGGAATCAATCAGGTTACATTCATCTACAGAGCTATATTAGGGTTTTCAATACGAAAAAAGTTGTTTATCCCTCGATTCTAAGTAGCATAATTGTGGGTAGTGCTTGTAGTGATATATCCTACTAGTCACAAGTGAATCATAACTTTTGTTAAAAGCGATTAGTGCTTTTACACATTCGATTTTGCATTGATTAGTCTTATTCCATAGAACTTATTGCTTTTAGGGAGTTAAATCTAATTGTGCTTTTACACTTTAGGTTGCTTTTTAGGAAGAATTTACATATGCATCTTTTTTAATGTGGTTGTGATGAAAACGGGGAATTAGCGGGATATACTTGCGATCAAGGTATCCTAGGACTTTTAGTAAATAAGAGATTAAAATACCAAATTCTAATCATTGATGAAAATACATGAATGATACTATCCGTGACCAATATCTTCTCCTTATTGATTATTCCGATTATTTGCTTTGCTTTATTTTATTTTACTTTAGTATTTCGTTAAAAAACAAACATCCCCCTTGGTTATATTAGAAACAGAAAATTGCATAACAATTGCCTCTGATGGATACAAACTCTTCCTTACCTTGTACTTCATTTATTTAGTGAGTAAGAAAGTGAAATTATTTTACGGATTGACAACCTAATTTAGTGAATGGATGGTCCGAGGGGTGTACTACAATATGCTCACTATCGGGCATGGTTACTCGTTGTCTACTACTCTACCACTCCTAAGGGTTCTAATTTAATTCAAGCTTGTTGTGATGGTTTTGCACCTACTTCATGAACTCCTCTAGGTTGGGTTGTGTTTGACTAGTGGAACCTACCTTTTTCTCTCAAAGATTCATTTGTCGACTAACTTTGGTCTTTTTAACTCGGAAATAGATTGAGAATTATCCTGGCTTATATTTTTACTTTCAACCATGCCATGAAAGTGTTTGGTGAATCTTATAGTGTATCGAATAAACGAGATGAGAGTTTCTTCTAGACTTAGAAATTTTCTTATCGGATGATTATCGAAGCTGAGATGGTCTGAAAGATTCTTAGTATAGCTAAAACCTGAGGGAACATTAGAATTACCAAACTGACCTAGACTCTGGACCTTAGACCACGCAAGGTTCGGATGGTTTCTCCAACCAGGGTTATAAGTTTCTGAATATGGGTCGAACTTCTGAGAGTTAACAAATCTAGTGTTATTGTAAAGAGCATTGGCTTGCTCTTCCATAGTATGGCCTTCCCAAAAAGGCTCCACCCGACTACTAGTGTGACCCAATTCTAAATCGTCTAACCTTTAGCTATTCTTTGCAATTTTTGGTATCGATTCATAGCCTCCTTCTACCCTATTAACGTTTCCTCCGCCTAGAAGAATTGTTTTACGGGGTTTCTATTATTTTCCCATTGTTGGGTCTTTTTCGGCGATTTCATGCAAATATGTCATCGCCTCATCAATTGTTTGGTTTTCAAACCCACCTGTACACATAAATTCTACTATGGTCGTAGTGGAATAATCTAAACCCTCATAAAGGATCTGAACTAACCTAACCTTTTCTAAACCATGATGAGGACATTGGGCTAATAAATCATTGAACCTTTCCAAATACCTATACAAAGATTCTCCTTTTGTTGAGAAAGACGTGCAAATTTGCGTCCTAATAGACGATGTTTGTGCACAAGGGAAAAACTTGTTCAAAAATACGGATGTAAGTTGTTCATATGTTTCAATTGAACCGAAGCCAAACTATATAGCCACGATTTAGCTTTATCTTTCAAGGAAAAAGGTAATAACCTAAGTTTCAAAGCATCATCATCAAGGTATCTAATCTTTAGGGTACTACAAATTTCCTCAAAGTTCCTAACATGGAAATAGGGGTTTTCATTTTCTTTCCCTAAGAAGATTGGGAGAAATTTGTAAAAGTCCCAGGTTTAAGTTCATAATTTTCTTATATTTATTAACTTTGATGCACGAGGGACGAGTAGTCTAGTCGGGTTCAGCAAAGCTTTCAAGTTGCCATTTATGGCACTATCGGAATAATTAGGGGATTGTCTCCTCAAACGGAAGTTCAAAACGGACTCTTCAAAAATTGGACTTTCTAAATTGAGGTAATCGAGACGCTTTAGAACTACTAGGTTTCTCTTTAAAAAATCTACATGGTGTCTCTTTTACGTTGGGCATGAAAAGAATAAGGAAGGGGTTTTATGCAATCACAAACAAGGCTGGACTCAACCAAATCAAACCTATTGATTTCTAGCAAACAAAAGCATGATGGCTCCACTTAGATTGTTTCTAGACCAGCCTTCTAATCTTTCGGAAAAGGAAACTAATTTTAATTTTAGCAAACCTCTAAAAACGAGTTAAGCTAATAAGATACCCAATACGGTCCTTTTGAAAGACTTTCCTACAAGCTCGTTACCTTATCGGTCTCGTTCTAGTCAAAATTTTAAGCTTGGGGTTGGCGTTTGGTATACGTTTTCCTAAGGCGGGAAAAAGAGAGCAGTGATGAAATCAAATCCTTATCTTGTATGGCCGAGGCCTTGCCCTTTACTAGGAAATTAAAGTACAGTATTGAGTCCTCAAATATATGCATATGATGAGTCCAACAACTCATTTGTAGGGGGATTCATGAGTGTTTAGAATCTTGCCTCCCGTTCCGGAAGGGGGGATGAATCGGTTGTGGTCGGCTCGGACCACGCTCCTATGTCGTTGTACGAACCCAAGGTGCGTAGACGATATCGTGCGTCGTCCTTCCATGCAAAACAATTTTATATTTAAGACCACCCTTCTGTAGGGTTTAAAAATAATGTCCAGAATGTCCAAATGTTCAAAAAGTCCAAAAATAAAAAGAAAAATTACAAAAATAATTATAAACCCTAATACAGTTTTCGAAAAAAAACTAAAAAATAAATAAAAATAAAAATAAAATTCTTTATCTCTTCCTCGTTTCTTTTTGCTTTGTCTTTGACTCCAAATCTTTAGTTAATCACCAATATCTTTGGCTCAGCTTTCTTTTCGATCCAATATCCAAACCTATAACCAAAACACAAATACCCAAGAAAACGTAAAATAGAACAAAAGAATAAAAATCACCAAAAACCTAAAAACAAATCTAAACAAGTCCGTCGGAGGCGCCCAAAATTGATGTGGTTTAATTTGTAGAAAAAGTGGTAAGAAAAGTATCGCTCATTTTCATTTGTGAAGATTCGTTTTAGACTTAAACAGAAAATCACGATAAGTTGTTATCAAGATTATAAAAAAACACCAAGACTCGGGATTCCACCATTGACCAATAAAGTGACTCAAAATCTAATCAATATTCATGCACCTTTTGCGTTTTAAAGTGATTTAATTTATTGCCTCTAGTAGATTTTCGGAGTAACAATTGTAAACATCAAGCATGAAACATCAAAAGTTTAAAATAAGCGTGCTCCATCAAAACGAATCATAATCATTCAATAAAAATCAATTTTTCCAATATTAGTTCCATGCAAATAATCATAAAAAGAAATTGCAAAAAAAATAATTGAAATAGAAATATACCACTTTTCACTTTAACAATGGCTTCCTCCGGTCGCCTCGGCTAAGGGGTTTAGCTCCTCATATTATTCACGTGCTCAAAAGAGGTGTTCATAGCTCAAAGGGTGAAAAAACAGAGAAAACTAATAAAGAAGACTGTTTGCAACGTTTTAAAAGGCGTTACAAGGCAATCATCCTGAGAGAACTTTGCAATATGAGTTTTCTGTGAAACGATAGAAGAGGTGTGATGTAGAATAAAGAGCATTTCTAAAGGGTCTAATGTTCTTCGTGTTCTTCCTCCTACACAGTGACAGAACTCGACTTCTCGCAACTCCTCCTGTTGATCTATGTGGTGTTCTAAACTACCCCCTAACTTCTTCTAAACTTCCAATACCCTCTCGGAACTCGACAAAGCCTTTTATACACTTTAGCAACCTCAAAATCCAGTTAAATTTCTTCTTTTCTTTTCGTGGAAGTCATAATAATTTCTTCCCTTACTTGTTTCACGTGTTTTGATCTTTCCGCTCTCCCAAAGAATCTTCCTTGGATATAAACTCATCTTCCAAAACCTTGTATCTCGCCTTTAGTCTCTGTAATGCAAAAAACCAATTCATACATGGTTCGTGTATAACTCCACCTGTTTCTATCCAGCTCGAGTTCTAGCCAAATCATCCGACTAAACACATACCAGCATTTTATTGCCAAAACAGGCCTAGCCCATGAAAACCAGCGATTCAATCTCCTTGAAACTAGTCCAAATCATCAGCCCTAAATCCGCAGCTTAAGCAAAGATTTTCCTTGCCAATTTGAAATTCAATTTTGGAGAAGATGACCTCCTTATCTCTGTTAGAGGTGTCCCTTTAGCAATTAGGGTTACAATTAGCAATCCAACCAGGTGTGGATAACAATGCACATAGGATGCGAAGAGTAATTCCTTGGGTTGTAAATAGTGAAAACTTAAGGGTGCCTTTATCGCGTTTCTAAGAGGTGCCTTTAATACTCTGGGGGGTGCTTTCAGGAGCCTATTTCTCCAAAAACACCTGTAAAAACATAAAATGATCAAAAAGTACAAAATCGAGCACTAACATTACACGATGTGAGAACAAATTAGACACAAAAATGTGTCTATCAAATGCAGCATAAGGACAATCTAGCGAGAAGATGGTCAATAGTTTCCCAGAATTACGGACACTACAATGTATATCAATACCTTGTTTGTATCTTGCAAGTTTGTGCCTAGTTGGGACAAGCTGTCTTTCGAGGCATTTCCAAACAAAAGTTTGACTTTGTGGAACCTTGCATTTTCAAAGAGACTTCAAACCTTAGTACCAATGGTGATTTTCCCTCGGACTCGGAAGTGTAACTATTGAGAACTTTGTAACACTTTTAATTGTAAAAATACCTTTTTTTGTCGGGAATCCAGGTTAAGAGTGTCGGTGCCATTTCTAGGATTCTCATAGACAATATCATCTCGATGGTATTAGAATCAAAATTATCTCTTACCAATTGAGCATTCAAGTCCTAATTGCACAGTAAAAACAAGCGATTTAAGCACAAAGAGTAGAGGAAAAATGAGCATTATCTCCAAGAGGTGGGAGGTGATCAATCCCAATAACCCATTTATCTAGTTGATTTTAATCTTGGTGCCACATCTTACAAACCAAAAGCTGTTATCTTTCATTGTTGAGAACAATATACTACAAATTCATAGTTGAATGTTTGCTTGAATTTGGGTGATAGTTTGAAATTAGAAAAATTTCATATTTTGCTATTGGTTTTGATGTTCTTAGGAAGCCTTAATAATGTTAAAATGATTTTAGGTCTTAACAAAAGTTTTAGATAAATGTATTATCTTTCATTGTGCTTTGGATTTGCTTAATTTGAGACTAATATGAATTTATGGTGAATATTTTGGTAAAATGATGTTATTTTCCTAGATTTTGTAATGCGTTTCTAAAATCAATATCTTTTTATTGAGCCGTTAGTTTCATGTGAAATTTGGATATGTTATACATGACGGTGTCAGGAATGTTCAATAAATTTTGAGGTAGTCGGACAAAGTTATCATTACGAAACCTATAACGTAAAATTATTCAGTTAGTGTGTTTACTTAAATAGTTGAAAGAATAACATCGTTAGTTGGGTTGTGATCTTATGACTTTTGATGAAGTGGTTTGGAATATCAAAATGTATATTGTATGATAAAATTATTTATAAATAATTGGATATGCTTGTTTGGATGGCCGTGCCCGTACCGAGGATATACTTATAGGTGGGGAACAACCCAATGATACTTGATGTAGGACATCCGTTAGATTTAGGATTAATATTTTTCTTATTATTTTTAGAGTTTAATTAATTTAGAGTAGTATTTCTTATTTTTAGAATTACTTATTTTTAGAAGTCATTTAATTCTACTCCCTCCGTTCCACTTTAGATGAGTGTTTAGGGTTATTTTTTTGTTCCACATTACTTGATAGTTTTCATATTTTTCCCACAAAACTACCAACAATACCCTAACATTTTGTCTTGGAACCATAAGTTTATTTTCAAATACACTAATAACAATTAATGTTTGAAGACTTTTCTCAAGGGCATAAATAGAATTTTTTTTATCTCTCTTAATTTCTTAATCTGCGCGAAAACTCCTAAAACATCATCTAAAATGGAACGGAGGGAGTAGAACTTTATTTATTTTAGGGATTTCTTATTTTCCAAGTTTGAGTCTTAGAGTTATTTAAATATGAGACAAGTCCTATGTACAATACACATTATTATAAACCAATTGAGATTTCTCAACAATTCTTCTACTTTTTACTATCAAAATTATTTATTCACGCTTAAAGTTCTGCATTAAGTGGCATCACGAGCTTGACGATCCTCTTATTCTTTTCATCTAAACTTCCTTTACCCTTTAGGTCATCTTTACTTATGAGATCTCGCATCTCTTCTTCTAAACCCTATCTTTTTATTTTCGTTTATTAAAAAAAAAAAAAAAAAAACTCGCATCTTTAACTCGCATCTTTCTCTCTTTACCATATTTCACTTTTCCATACGATCCCTACTTTTTCTCCCTTAATCTTTCATAGATCCACTTGTTCTTTCTCCCTTAACTCCACTTAGGTAAACATCTATTGGCTTACTTTTTCCCTTGACCTCCAGATTTTTACTACTAAAGCCCAAATCAAGCCCACCAAACCCTCTAAGCCCACTAATAGCCTATCCATTATACTGTTTGCACTGGTCAACCTTTATTATCCATGTTTCGCATTAATTTTCATACGGGTGGTAAAGAATAACATTCTAATTTTGAGGATATGATGTGTTCTCTTGTAGAGTTCAACGTAAATCGGCGGAATTACAAAGGCAAGTCTTCGACATATCGCCAAGCAGAAGCTTATTTTTGATCAAATAGATTGGTCACAACTCGATACCCTTCATGAGTTACTCCTCCAATGATAGAGGCTCGGCAGGCGCTTTCTTCACTAACATTAGAATTATCATCAACACCTTCTTTGCGAGGTTTGAATGTTAGTCAGAATTATCTGTTGTTGAAGATCAAAAATCAGCCTCAAAGATGTTTGTCGATCAAACGTACTCCGGGAAAATTACTATAAAAAATATATTGTACAATGTCGCCAACAATTTTAGTGTTAATCAATCTATTGTATGGTGCTACACTTTACTATCGTTAACGTACTCAAAGTATATTATTTGTTGGACGGGTCGTTTACAATATTTGGTGAACTCGAAGACGACTTCTTTTCAAGATGGCGGGCCTGATGTAGCACATGTTTTTCGGTACTTTCTCAATTCGAGACGAATTCTTTTCAGATGGCGGGCGATGTAGGACATCAGTTAGATTTAGGATTAATATTTTCTTATTATTTTAGAGTTTAATTAATTTATAGTATTTCTTATTTTTAGAATTACTTATTTTTAGAAGTCATTTAATTCTAGAACTTTATTTATTTTAGGGATTTCTTATTTTCCAAGTTTGAGTCTTAGAGTTATTTAAATATGAGACAAGTCCTATGTACAATACACATTATTATAAACCAATATTGAGATTTCTCAACAATTCTTCAACTTTACTATCAAAATTCTTTATTCACGCTTCCGTTCTGCATTAATACTCGTGCAAC